>OZ030028.1:36733200-36853200 GCA_964023405.1 Apodemus agrarius
CAAGTGGACATCAGAGGACATCTTGTATGCTTTGGTTTTCTTCACTATGTGGCTGGAGGTCAAACTCAAACCTTCAGATTTGGCAGTTATTACCTGTATCCACTGAGCCACCTCGCCAGCCCCAAGTTCGGGTCTTTTTCTAGGTGATTACTGTTCCCACTGAGCTGTATCCCGGTTATTTTCTCTGGTTTGGGTCTTTCTGTTGCTAGTAACAACCGTCTGTGGGGATCTTGCTGTGACATTTTCTGTGGAGACGGATCTCATGTCCCACCAGGTCACACCATCTACCACCAATGGTCCCATTGAACCGATGTCTTTCCCCGAGCCCTACCTGCCGTCCAGGCCCATAGTTAGATCACCCCAGTGAGCTTCTGTGTCTGCCCAAAGACCACTGCCTGTCCCTCCTGTATAGCCTGGGCCCCGGCCAAGCTGTCCAGCCGTCCTGCTGGTCTACCTGGTAACAGGAGCTTCTCAGGTTACCCAGGGGGATCACTTTGCCTTCGAAACTCCAGCCATCCCCTCGGGCGCATCAGTAACAGATGCCAAGGCCCCAAGCGAGCGAGCCACACAGAGCCAACAGAAAGCTGGTGTCCCTAGATGCTCTACAAATGCTGGGCCTTGTCCTCTGACCACCAGAGTCCTCAGAGTGGCAGGTGAGTGGGCAAATGTGGGGAGGACGGGTGGTGCCGAGTAATCTATGTTGGGGGACCCCAATGTGACTTTAACTCATTCTATGGGACAAACCAATCAGCCTTTTGGGGATCCTGCATCCTGGGGCAGGTGAGTGTGGGGGCTGGGGAATGAGGCAGTGGGGACAAGGAGGAGGGGGAAGTTCAGCTGGTTTTTAGTGAATGGAGACACAGCAGAAAGTCTGACACAGTCCCGGGAACCTACCGACAGCCTACTTACTCCATGTTGTTGGGCTGGAGGGCGGGGAGAGGAGAGGAAGGGGGGATTGGCACTGCGCATGTGCGGAGATCTGAGGACAGCATGGAGGAGCTGGCTCTCCTTTACTACCATGTGGTTTCCGGAGATCGAACTCCAGTCTTCAGGCTTACTAGCAAGTGTCTTTACCGGCTGCGATATCTCGCCTGTCTAGGTGGTCGGCTTCTTGCCCCTGGTAGACTCCCCACATTTGGTGGAAAGGGGGGAGGGGCTCAGGTAGCTCTACTACCCATCATAGGTGAGCTGCTCAGAATACGTGTGTTTGGAAACAGATTGTGGACCCTAGTTCTAAACTCAGTTCCCAGTTAACTCTTTGTTTTTCTGAGATGGTCTCCGTCTTAGGACATGACCAAGGCAACTCTTATAAAGGACTACATTTAATTGGACCTGCTTACAGGTTCAGAGGTTCAGTCCATTATCATGATGGAGGGAAGCATGGCAGGGTCCGGGCGGGCGGGCACGGCACTGGAGGAGCCGAGAGTTCTACCTCTTGTTCTGAAGGCAGCCAGGAGGACACTGGCATCCTCAGGCAGCTAGGAAGAAGCCCTCAAAGCCTGCCCCCACAGTGATACACTTCCTCCAACAGGGCCACACCCATTCCAACAAGGCCACGCCTCCTAATAGTGCCACTCCCTGGGCCAAGCACACACAAGCTCACCTGTGTAGCCCTGGCAGGCTTTGAACTCAGGCTCAAAGACCCTCACTATTGAAACAGAGATGGACGGTAAAAGCACCGTGTGGATAGAGCCTTGGGGAAAGGGTGTCGGCGCTGCCCTTTCCCACAGGGCCGCCCTTGGGTTAGGAGTTGCTTGTCTTGTCTTAAGGTGTGGGCGCTGCTTTCTGAGTCTGGGGAATGTGTAGAAAACCTCCTTCTGCCTGTGATGGAGGAATATAAGTGGTTGCTGGGACTTCTGCCTGCTCCTACATTCGGAGCCGAAATTAGGCAGGAAGTGATTTAGGCAAGATTTTCTCCGTTTCTTCGCCCCTTCCCCTCTGGCTGGGTTTCATGTAACCCGGGCTAGCCTAAAACTTGTTATGCAGCCAAGGATGACCTTGAACTTCCGGCCTTCCTGCTTCTACCCTGGAATGACATGCCCGTCCACCAGGCCCTACTTGGTGCTGGGGATAGAACCCAGGGCTTTGTGGATGCTTGGTGAAAATGCTGTTCACTGAGCTTCCTTCTCACAGATGCATGCATTAATTAATTTAGTAATTAATTAATTAATTACGTGATTAATTAATTTAGTAATTAATTAATTTTCTTTGAAACAAGGTCTCATGCATCCCAGGCTGGCTTTGAAGTCACTACAGAGTCCAGGATGTCCTTAAACTTCTGACCCTCCTGCCTCCACCTCCCAGGTGCTAGGATTGCAGCCACGTGTGACTATGCCTGATTTGTTAGATACTCGGGGGGGGGGTGGGGTGGGGGGGGTGGATCCAAGGTCTTATGCATGCTTTATGGGCACTCTAACTGAGCTGAGACCCCAGGCAGTGAGAGCGGCACACGAACTGACTTCAGATGACTCTTCAGATGAAGTTATGTCACCCCACCCCACCCCCCACCTGTTCCCAATGCACCACAGGAGCTCAACACTCTGATGAGTGACAGAGGAAATGTCCCTGATGGTCCACAGCAGCCTGGAGCAGAGATGGACTAGGGGTCCTTTACCCAGAGGCTTAGGATAGATACTGCCACCCTTGCCAGCCCCAGGCTGCAACAGTTTCCACTCTGCCTGCCGTGAAGGTGTTCGCTGGTGACAAGTGACACAAGACACCTCACTTCCTGTCACCTAGAGGATGTTTCCTCGTAATTCACTGAGCTAGTAGAAAGCTCGGTCCTTCTCCCTCGCTAACATTCCAGGCTCTAAGCCGTGACTCCCTGGGCACCTGGAGAGGGCTGCTCCCCTGGACAGTGAGTCCCTGAGGTGACTCTTCTAGGCAGGTCTCCAAGACCCCACTGAAGACTGAAGGACACCTGGGTACAGGGCTTTCAAAACTCAGCCTTCCTGGGCTGGGAATGTAGTCCAGTTGGTAGGGGTTTGCCTAGCGTGCAGGAAGCCCTGGTTCCATCTCTGGGGTGGTACAAAGCTGTGTACGATGACACGAATATGAACATGCGGGTGCATGCCTATAATTCCCGCTGAGGAGACGGGGGAAGGAGTGCATGGTGCCTTTGAGACCAGCCTGGATTTCTTAAGATCCTCGGCAAGTAAAACACACAGCCTTTGAGGGGCTGGAGAGATTGCTCGGTGCTTAAGAACCCTTGTTGCTGTTCTAGAAGACCAGAGCTCCCGGCTCCCACATCTTGGAGCTTACAGCTGCCCATTACTCCAACCCCAGGGGAACCCAACACTCCTCCAGATTCTTCAAGTATGTATGTATGTGCATACACACACACATTAAAAAAAAATTCGCAACGGTCTCTCTAAGCCAGAATCAGAAGCACTTAGACCTTCAGCAGACAACCCCAAATCTCAAGAGGCTAAGTCAAGAGGATTTCTGTGAGTTCAGGGCTAGCTTGGACTACATACTAAGACTCTGTCTTTAAAAAATTAAAAAGGCCAGGCAGTGGTGGCGCACGCCTGTAATCCCAGCACTTGGGAGGCAGAGGCAGGAGGATTTCTGAGTTTGAGGCCAGCCTGGTCTACAGAGTGAGTTCCAGGACAGCCGGAACTACACAGAGAAACCCTGTCTTGGAAAAACCAAAAAAGAAAGAAAGAAAGAAAGAAAGAAAGAAAGAAAGAAAGAAAAGAAAAGAAAAAAAATTAAAAAGACAACTGAGAAGATGGCTCAGTCAGTAAACTGAGTTCACTCCTACAATCCAGGTTGGGTAGGGACGGGGGTAGAGCTCAATCTCTCTAACCAGTGAGAGACTGTCTAAAAAAAAGAGTGGTGGGGTCTTGCCGGGCGGCGGTGGTGGTGGCGCACGCCTTTAATCCCAGCACTTGGGAGGCAGAGGCAGATGGATCTCTGAGTTCGAGGCCAGCCTGGTCTACAAAGTGAGTTCCAGGACAGCCGGAGCTACACAGAGAAACCCTATCTCGAAAAACCAAAAAAAAAAAAAAAAAAAAAAAAAAAGATTGGCGGGACAGTGGCTGAGGAATGACACCCAAGATTGTCCTCTGGCCTCTCCCCGTGTCACACGTGTTTGTTCACAGGTACTCACCTGCACAAGTGCATGGAAACACACACACCAACCTCACATCACATGTCCGCCACACAGAAGCCCTCTGGAGACTCCTGTAAGGAATCACCCCTACACACAGAAACTCGAATTCTTCCAGCCAGACTAGCCAGCCCATCCTTTCCCGTAGGTCTTCCCAGGACACCTCTGCAGCCCACTCAAGAGGCCTCTTCTGAGGACAAATAACTCCTCTCCTGAACCAAGCTAGAGCCAGGATCCTAGAGACAACCCCCACCCCACCCCCATCAGTCACGCCATTCCTCCCTAATGAGTAGCGGAAAGGCTTTGGTTCAAAGGGAAGCCCCAACCATACCCTCAAGTCAGCAGCGACCGAAGAAGCCAAAGCTTGAGGCCTGCGGGACTACAGAGTTAATTCAGGACCAGTCTGGGCAGAACCCATTGTAGTGCCTCACACCTGTAAACTTAGCGCTCTAGAGACAGAAGCAGGAGGATTGCTTTGAGTTCAAGGCCAGCTTGTTTTATATACAGAAGAGAACCAAGACCTTTTCTCAAAACAAATAAGTAAATAAATAACAAAAGCAAACAAACAAAAAAGCCCAGGAAACTTAGCAAGACACTTATTTAAAATTTAAACATTTTTTATGTATTTATTTTTATGTATATTTTGTGTGTGTTTGCCATGAGTGAGAATATTTTTATTTTGAGGCAAACTCTAAGTTATCAAGGCTGGCTTTGAACTGGAGATCCTGCTGCTTCAGCCTGACTTGTAGCTGGGATGACAGGCAGCCCATCAGCCTAGCCTGGCTCTGGGGAGATTCACAAAGCCTCCTCATGGGGGGTGGTTAGCCACTGGGACCGCCCCTCCCACTGGGACCGCCCCTCTTGTTGGGACCGCCCCTCTCGTTGGGACCGCCCCTCCTGCTTCCAGCGCTAAGGTTTCTAAAGCATATGGCTCATTTGGAACTGTGAGAGGTTTTGACAGATGGAAAAGAGTTAAGAAGAGGGAACCTTGGAAAATGGGTGTTTCATAGAAGCCAGATGACAGAGCAGGCCCTGGTCCAAGGTGTGACCTCATTCATCAAAGAATACAAAAGAGAACCCCGCCTGGTGGTGCAGGGGTGTAATTGTAGCTACTTGAGAAGCAGGAGAATCACAAGTCCACGGCCTGCGTAGATTATTTGAGTGAGTTCTAGGTCAGCCTGGGCAATTTAATGAGACTCTGTCTCAGAGAAGCAGAAAGAAAGAGGGCTGGAAATAAAGCTCAGAGGCAGATCACTTGCTTACCGTCCCCCAATGAGGAGATGGGACGCTGGCTCAGAGGTAGACCCTGCTTTCAGCAAGCCGCACCCCAAAATGAGAAACCCAAACTAAGACTTCAAATAAGCCGGGCGGCGGTGGTGGCACACGCCTTTAATCCCAGCACTTGGGAGGCAGAGGCAGGCAGATTTCTGAGTTCGAGGCCAGCCTGGTCTACAGAGTGAGTTCCAGGACAGCCAGGGCTACACAGAGATACCCTGTCTCGAAGAAAAAAAAAAAAAAAGACTTCAAATAAATACCATTTGTATTTCATAACAAAAGGGGAGAAATTTTCTCTATACAGTCCAGGTTGATGATATCATCCGAGACAACGCCCAACGCCCCCCCCCCCCGCACCCTCCAACCCCACCCCCGGGTTAGTATATCCCCTGGAGCACTGAGATAGTACCGCAGCTGTAGTATCGCAGTTGGCCTCTGGCCTCTTCCTAAAAGCCGCACGTGTGTCTCCAGCACACGATGCTTCAGTGGGGTATGACACCTGTCTGTGTCCAGCAAACCTGCAGAGGGACTCAGGCCTAGAAAGGCCTCCACAGACCGAGCCATCCTGGCTTCTGACCCTCTCCTCTCTCTCCAGCAGAACCGCCCACCACTGCAGCTATGCCAGCCACCAACCAAGGCTGGCCTGAGGACTTCGGCTTCCAGCTGGGCGGCTCTGGCCCCTGCTTCGTGATCGAGGTGGCTGAAGGAAGCAGCGCGCACGCCGGGGGCTTGCGGCCGGGGGATCAGATCCTGGAAGTGGAGGGGCTGGCTGTGGGCGGCCTGAGCCGAGAACGCATCGTGCGCTTGGCACGGCGCTGCCCTCGAGTGCCACCCAGCCTCGGTGTGCTCCCGGGCCCCGAGGGTGGCCTCACAGCCTTGACAGCAGCCTGGCTAACCCCACGATTTGGCCGCAGCCTCCCTCTGGGCCGCGAACTGCTGCGTTTGGCTGGTGGTCCCAGACCAGATGCTGTGCACAGAGAGCGCAGGCGCAAAGCCCAGGAGTTCAGCTGCCAGGTAAGGCGTCAAGAGGAGGAAAGAGCTGGCTGGACACGACCCTGGGCCGCTGCTGAGAAACATTTTTGTTGTTTGATTGTTTTGTTGTTTGGTTGGTTGGTTTTGGGTTTTCAAGACAGAGTTTCTCTGTGTAGCCCTGGCTGTCCTGGAATTCAATATGTAGATCAGGCTGACCTCGAACTCAAGAGATCTGCCTGCTTCTGCGCCGCCCCCCCCGACCCCCCCTGCCCCCGAGTGCTCCTTAAGCAAAATTCTTAAGGAAGATTTACAAAGCAAGTTCCTAGCCAGCATGGGCTACATAGTTAGACCCTGCCTCCAAAACAGATGATTCATGAATGATTGATTGATGATAAACAGGTGATCTATAGGTTAATAGATGTTTGATAGATGATAGTTAGACAGGTAAGCAGGTAGATGGCAGGCAAATAAATAGATAGCCAGATGATAGACAGGTCTGTAGACAGATAGGCAGGTCTGTAAGATAGATGATAGATGATTGATTGATTGATTGATTGATAGGTAGATAGATCAATAGATGAAACAGAGGTATATAGATAATAGGTGGATAAATAGATGATAAGTAGGCAGGTAGATGGACAGACAAACAGACAGACAGGTGTCCCTCATCTGGCCCAGGATCCAGCAGATCAAAGGATGAACATGTGTGTGACCAGAGAATTCTCTGGAACCTTGACGCTCCACATCACATGGACGCTACGCCTAGGAACTTGGCTTCTACTTCTTTGTTTGTTTGTTTGTTTTTTGGATTTGGTTTTTTGCGAGACAGGGTTTCTCTGTATAGCCCTGGCTGTCCTGGAACTCACTCTGTAGACCAGGCTGGCCTCGAACTCAGAAATCCGCCTGCCTCTGCCTCCCAGAGTGCTGGGATTACAGGCGTGCGCCACCACGGCCTGGCTTGCTTCTACTTCTTGACAAGGATATTTGAACTCCTAAACTTGTCCTCCACAGAAGGGAAGTTTCTCAATCCTGGCCCTGGGTAGGTGTGTGTGTGTGTGTGTGGCGAGTGACCATTAGGATTTGGGGGAGGGGGCACGTCTCAGAAGCTAAACTAAAAAATGTTTACCATCCAACCACACAAAGTTCTCTATCGTGGTCCAGACAGTCTTCCAAGATGGCTGACGGCCATGTAAGATCCCCACCCCTGACTCAGAGTGAAGCTTAAGCAGTGAAAGGGGCAGTGGCGGGGCGGGGGGGGGGGTACTGCGAAGTGTCCTTTGAGCCCCCCCATTTGCATGCTGTGACATGCATCTGCCTCCCCTTAACATTAAAATGCGGGGGTGTGGGGGGGGGGAGATCAAGGAGGAGGCAGAGGAAAGGAAGGAAGGTCGAACGAGACACGTCTGCTGCCTTCCCATCTGACTCCTGACGAACTGAAAGGCAGGATGCTTAGATGCCCCCAGTACGGCAGAGCGGACAGACAGGCCTGCCCAGGAAGCAGAACTGGCGATCAGGGATGCTCTGATGAAATCTTATTTTAGCCTGGAGGGGGGAGGGGCTATGTGAAATGGTGGATTCTAGTTAGGGCTTACCAGCAACTCCCTCAAAGTGGGTAGATTCCAACAAAAGATACCCTCTGTGGAACCCCCACTAATTTATAATAACCACCCCCGACCCTGCAGGTTCCCACCTGGACTGCGCCTGCCCTAGTTTTTTGCTCCTTAAGTCACTGATATTTAATAGAAAATCCATTAGCATCCCGTGATGGAGCCGCGTGCTTAGATGTAGGTTGGGAACATCTGGGTAATAGCTGACACCAGAACCGTCCTGTGGCCTGGGCCCCAGGAGGGGGAGCTATTTTTTCCCTCTTTCTTACATAAAACATCCTTGCAGCTAGCCACAAGCTCTTTTGAAATGAGGCTGTTGCTGCTGGCTTTGATCCCAAAGCTGCAACCCTTGCAGTGTCAAAAGTGTGTGTGTGTGTGTGTGTGTGTGTGTGTGTGTATGTGTGTGTGTGTGTGTGCAAGGGGGTGGGCGGTGGCTGGTGTTACAGACTGTCCGAACCGCTTTGAAGACAACAGAGGTGGAGGGGGGCGGACCTTAGGACATGTTGAGTGGCTGGCGCCCTTTAGTTCTGTCACATAAATACGCAAGGAGTGCCTGCTGTGCGCTGTGCACCAGGTCTGCTGCTTAAAGCAGGACCGGAGTCAGATGAGGAGCCGTCATAGCTCGTGGGCACATAGACAGTGACATGCATCCAAGTGTCATTGTGTTAGGACTCAAGCACGCAGGGAGAGGCCTCTGCTCAGATCACCTGCTGAGGCTAAGTGGCGCTCTCTATTCTCACTCTCTACAAAGCCTGCCCCGAGGCACTGGTGGGACCACCTAGAAAGCAATGGGGACTTTAAATATAACTCAGTGTATAAAGGCACATGCCACACAGTCCTGGCAACCAGATCAAAGGAGAGGAACAACTTCACAAGGCTGTCCTCCCCTGACCTCCATGCTTGGGCCATCACCCGCACACGCATGCACAATATTAATAAAAGATGTATTTATTTTATGTGTATTGTATATTGGCTGGATACGTGTACCTTGTTTGTGCAGGACCCATACAGGCCAGAAGAGGGCATGGGACTCCCCTAGAACTGGAGTTACAGGAGTTGATGAGCTGTCCAAGATGTGTCCTGGAAACCAACCCCAGGTCCTCTGAAGGCCATCTCTTTAGGGCCATTTTTGTTGTTATTGTTGTTTGTTTGTTTGTTTGTTTGAAGAAAACAGTTGGGGTTAGAGAGATGGCTCAGTAGTTAAGAGCACTGGCTGCTCTTGCAGAGGACCTGGATTCCCATCACCCACATGGCAGCTTACGACTGTCTATGACTATAGCTCCATGGGATCCAGTGCCTTCTTCTGGTGTGCAAATGTACATACAGACAAGACAAAACACCTTTACACATAAATAAATAAATCCTAGCCGGGCGGTGGTGGCGCACGCCTGTAATCCCAGCACTTGGGAGGCAGAGGCAGGCAGATTTCTGAGTTCGAGGCCAGCCTGGTCTACAGAGTGAGTTCCAGGACAGCCCGAGCTACACAGAGAAACCTTGTCTCAAAAAACCAAAAAAAAAAAAAAAACAAAACAAAAAAAACCAAAAAAAAAAAATCCTTAAAAACTGAAGAAAGAAATCAGCCAGGCATAAGTTCAGTTCCAAGGTTCAGTAACAGAACCAGCAAGATGGCTCAGGAGAAGAGGGTATCCTTGCTTTGACCTCAACTGGAGCCCACAGCAGGAGAGGCCCAACTCCCAGAAGGTATCCTCTGGCCTCCCGAGTGTTGTAGCACACACACACACACACACACACACAGAGAAAGAGAGAGAGAGAGAGAGAGAGAGAGAGAGAGAGAGAGAGAGAGAGAGAGCATGCGCTAAGAGCGTAATGACAGAAAGATTAAACTTCACTCCCCACAGGGTCCTCATGCCCTTGTCTTGTCAGGACGCTGGATGAACTCCCAGATAGCAGGTCACCGAAAGAAAGGACGGCTTCGGTTAGCGCAGTGGTGTGTATGTGCCTGTTAGCCAAGCACTTGGGAGGTAGAGGCAGGAGGATACCAAGTTTGAGTTTGAGACCAGCTGGGACTACATAGCATGAACCTGTCCAGGAGAGAGAGAGAGAGAGAGAGAGAGAGAGAGAGAGAGAGAGAGAGAGAGAGAGAGAGAGAACCAGAGAACCAGTTCAGTCTGGTGGCTCAGGCCTGTTATCTTGGCTACTCAGAAGGCTGAGGCAGGAGGATGACAAGTTGAAGGCCTGCCTGGAGATTCGAGCTGAGCCTGGAGAGCTGAGACCATCTCAAAATAAAAAGGGAGTAAGACTGAGAGTGGACACCACTGAGGAAAACACCCAATGGTGGCCCCTGCCCTCCACCAGCACATACGTGTGCATACACGGGAACATGGACACACACACACACACACACACACACACACACACACGGCTGGGGATGTAGCTTAGTGGCACTTGCCTAGGATGAGGAGACCCTCGATTCCATCCTCATTACTGCGAAACAGAAACAAAAACTAATTGCATTGTGTGCATGTGTGTGTGTGTGTGTGTGTGTGTGTGAGAGAGAGAGAGAGAGAGAGAGAGAGAGAGAGAGAGAGAGAGAGAGAGCCCCTTTAGGAATACTAACAAGCTACTTTTCAGGAACATTGTGTGCATCTGCACTCCCAGGTTCAATGGCGCCCACACCCCTCTGAATAGGTGCTCCATTATTAACATTAGCTAGTTATGTACCGGAAGAGAGAGAACATGCCGATAAAGTTCAGCCGGAGGGAGAGAGTTAGAACTCAAGACAGGGCACACCTTCCATAGTGCCTTTATGGAGCCAGAATAGACTCTGTGGGAATCCTTAGCAAGCAGTACTGCGCAGCGGGGCACCAACATAGTATTATAATAATAGTAACCAGCAATTAGTGCGTGCCGGGCACGTGTTTAAGCACTTCTATTCAGTCCTTTGATTCTAGAACAGCTGGTCCCCGGCTGGTGAGTGACTCCGTGGGTAAGGCGTTCACTGACAGCCCTGATGACCTGAGTTCAGTCCCTAGAACCCACATGAGAGGAGAGAACTGACTCCCGCCAGTGCCTCTCTGACCTCTACAGATGCAAGTATGTAAATAAAAGTTAAATCAAAAAACAAAAATCTTGTTCCTAAGGTACAAATTCTGATCTGGTAACTTTATGACCAAAAAGTACTTGGGTGAACTGTCTCTTCCACAAATGATGTCTCTACACGTCCTTTCTCTCCCAGTTTCTGTGACCTTAGCTCTTTGGTTACAAAATGGAGATGTTAATAGTCTCCGTCTCTCCGGGACAGTAGTGGCGCACGCCTGTAATCCCCAGCCCTCAGGAGGCAGAGGCCAGTAGATCTCTGCTAGTTCGAGGCTAGCCTGGTCTATAAGTCGAGTTCCAGGACAGTCAGGATTGTTACATAGAGAAAGCCTGTCTCAAAAAAAACAAATCAAAACAACAACAACAATAAGTCTCTGTCTTAAGGGCAGCTGAGAGACGTGAGGTCAGGTGGGCAAAATGTTTCCTGTGTGTGTCAGCTGTCCTGCGGAGGGGAGCTGCGGACTCGCCACGGTTTTACCTGAGACCCTCTCTTTGCAGGTAGATGACATCCTGGGGGGTCAGCCGACAGCCAAGGAGCAGGTGTTTGCTGCCCTGAAGCAGTTTGCTGCTGAGCAACGGGTAGAAGAGCTGGTGTGGACTCTCACTCTTGTACTGCCCAGCGAGGCGCAGGGGCCGGTCCTGGACAACCTCAGGTACCTCCGCGGATGGCACGCTGGGAAGACCCAGTGGGTGTCACTCAAGGTGGGACACGGGGCCTGCCCTTGAGCTGGCGCACCAGGTGAGCCTGCCCCAGCGGCTGTGTTTGTGATCGCGGAAAGGGACAGCTCCTGCTGGCCTGTGACCCACCGCTTCCTGACTCTGTCCCAAACCAAGATGGCAGGAGTCACTCAAAACACCAAGATAGTCTCAGCTGTGACTGAGCTCCGGGCACAATATGAAGGAATCAGCTCGGTGTGGGTCCTGACGTCCACACAATCCTGCAGGCAATGTCTGCTTTCTGCCTCTTAGTATCCCACTTTTTTTTTCTTTTTTTGGTAGGGTCTCTCTCTCTCTCTCTCTCTCTCTCTCTCTCTCTCTCTCTTTTCCAAGACAAGGTTTCTCTGTGTAGTCCTGGCTGTCCTGGAACTCACTCTGTAGACCAGACTGGCCTGGAACTCAGAAATCCGCCTGCCTCTGCCTCCCAGAGTGCTGGGATTACAGGCGTGCGCCACCACTGCCCAGCTGGTAGCGGCTCCTTATGTGTTCCAGGCTGGCCTCGAACTCAAGATTCTCCTGCTCTAGCCTCCCAAATGATATAATTACAGGTGTGAACCGCCATGTCATTGGGCTCTTTATTTTTAGTGTGTGTGTGTGTGTGTGTGTGTGTGTGTGTGTGCGCGCGCTTGTGCATGCGCACGCAGGGTATTAACTGTGTAGCCTTGGATAACCTGGATCTTGCTATATCACCCCGGCTGGTTTCCAGTTCCCGAAGATCTAACCTACCTCAGCCTCCAGGGTTCTGGAATTAAAGTTGTCCGACACTAACCACTGAGCTATCTCCCCAGCCCCTACACTAGGGCTCTTTGATATCAGTTTGATGATGGTGATGGTGATGATTGTGATGATGGTGACAGTGTGCCGAGGACTTCGTTAGACCCTTGAAGGACACGATGTCACCAAATTAAGTCCATTCAGATAGTCAGGTTGAGGTACTGAGAGAATCACAGAACCCATCAACGGCTGTCACAGGCTCTTGGACCCAGTTGGCTGTACACAAGCTCACCCTCTAAGTCTATCTGAGGAAATTCCTGGTGGGTCTCGGCTTGGAGAAACTCCACGTGAACCAGGAATGCCTGCATCCCCGGCCTCCCTCGCTGATGGCCTCCTCTGCACACAGCTTCGATCAGACAGCCGCTGGGATTTTTCATACTCTCTTGTGGGGCTTTCTCTCCAGGCTCTTGCCCGAACCCTCCCCCTTTCCGGGCTCAGTCTGCCCCCTCCCCTCGCTGCCATTCACCCCGCGGTCTGCCCCTCCCTCTGGGCCTGGCCAATGTCAGGAACGGGGCTGGCCAGCACCCCCCCCCGCCCCCACCAGCCCCGGCTCAGCATCTCGACTCTGCAGCGAAACGCATAGGAGGCCACCGAAAGAGGCCACCATGAGCTGCCTGGGGTGAGTGAGGGGACTGACTCTTGCTGAGGAGAAGAAAAAAAAAAAAAAAGCTTTGGATAGGAAAAAAAAAAGTTATTTCTAGAGCAGAATGTGTCGCGGAGCTGATGCAGGGGGCTGAGGTCTTCCTGGGGAGGTGACAGATAGGCAGAGCTCGGTTCTGCCCAGTTTCGTGAGGGCTGGGCTTGTAGGGGGACGCGGCTGTCCCCAGGGAACTTGGTGCGTTTGTCTCCAGGCCAGACTCAGCGGGAGGATCGCTCAGATTTCCCGGTTTCATCTCGGTGCTGCTGCGGGGCTTCTGTCCCCGCCCGCCACCTCTCTCGGGACAGCGTCTCTGCTTTTCGTTCCCCCCAAGCGCTCGCCCGACAGGCCCCCCTCAGCTGAGGATCGGAACGGGAGGAGGTGGTCTAGATTTAGATCCCGGAAAAAGCGGGAACCCCTGGACACTCCCGGATGCCCCTGTGGCCCGCTGCTTCCCTGGGGCGCTGCTGGGAGGATGAATGGGAAGCCTGTGTCGCCAGCGGGTGTCATCTGCGACGGGAAAATTGGGGAGGTTGTTGGAGGAGGGGGCGGCGCCCAGCTGGGCTCGGAAGGGAGGGGAAGGAGGCAGCGGGGAATCTCAGGCAACGCCTCCCCACCGCGACCATCCCTCCAGTATCTCTGAATTTCCGAACACCTCCCTCCCTCCCTTCCCGGAGCTGCCCAGCTGCCAACGTCCTCACTGTGTGCTGGGCTCTTGGGAGGCCGAGGATTTGTGTGCAGAGCTTCTTGGAGAAGTCTCTGAAGGGACAAGAAAGCATCGCTGAGGCAACGAGCTAATCCTGAGTCCAAGTTCGGGGCAAGCCACTGCTATCCCAGACTCCTGTAATCAGGGCAGGGACTCAGCAGCTGTCAGCACTAGACCTCAGAGAGAGGGGTCCGGAAGGGTGTCCTGGGAACCGGAAGGTCAGTCACCGGAGAAGAGTTCAGGGCCGAGCGTCTGGCCTGGGCGCAGAAGGCAAGAGCAGGGGCATCCTGGTCTGCCATTGAATAAAGACAATGGGGAGTCACTGCCTGACCCAGAGACCGCACAGGGCAGACAGACTGGGCTTAAATAAGAAGTTGAAAAGGTAGATACTGCTGCTGCTGGTGTGTGTGTGTGTGTGTGTGTGTGTGTGTGCACTCCCGCATGCGTAAGTATGTATATAGGTATGTAAAGCTTTCTTTAGAGCCACACCTGAAATCTCATCTACTTGGGAGGTTACAGCTGGAAGATCACAAGTTCAAAGCCAGCCTGAGTAGTTTATCAAGACCCCAACTATAAATAAATAATAATAAATAATCTTCCTATGGAGGTTAGAATCCACTCAGAACACAGAAGTGTGGCCTGAGATGGGGGTAGGGTTGGGAGTGACTGCAGTGGCCCAATCAGAAGAGAGAGGAGCTTCTGGTGACACTGTAAGGCCGGGGCCTCTCCCACAGTAGCCACTGAGTACATGTGGTTATTTAATATGGTCAAACTTTTCATAAATGTAGGTAATCACACACCAGTAACCCCAGCACTTGGGAGGTCGAGGCAAGAAGACTACGTTTGTGGCCAACCTGGGTCACATAGCGAGGCCCTGGGTTCAGTTCTCAACACTGGTGTATGCCTGTAATCCCAGCACTAGGGAGGCACAGGTAGGAAGGCCCAGAAGTTCAAGGTCATCCTAGGCAACATAGCAAATTTAAGGCCAGCCTGGGCTACATGTGACGCTGTCCAATATAGATACAATTTATTTGGCTTTCCTTAGTCACACTTTAAGTCTGTATATTATTATATGTACTTAAATTAATATGTATATTAGTAAACATATATAGGGAGTGGCTATCGTCTCGGGCAACGCAGACCTTGAATGTGCCCGGATGTGTGGCCACAGTGGGTAAAGGCACTGTGCTCTTTTACGAGAGCATTTCCTGCTGCCACTAGGAACCTAATTTGGGTCTGTCCCCCAAGGACTCTCAGTCTGATTAAGTGGTAAAATGGCTTTCTAATTAGGACAGGACAGGCAGTTTAGAAACTGTGATGTGTCCGGGAGGGAGGAGAAAGTGCAGGGGTGGGAGCAGGGAGGGGGGGCAGCAGTGACGTGTCATTCAGGGAGGAAAGGGTGAGGTCAGAGAGAACACCATTGGTGTGGCTGAGGTGATGGGATTTGGAATTTCCAGCTGGAACCCTGGGGTCTCTTCGGTAACCGTACAGCCTTGAGCAAGTAACCCGATCTTCATAGACTGCCTGAGGAAGAGGGTTGTTGTATCCTACATGCTCCCAACAGGGGTCTGGGTTGGAAACCCTGTAACAGTGAGATGTGCGCGGGAGGAGGGGCCACCTGTAATTCCTTCAGCGACCGTTCATGATGTAGATGTAGTTCTTGGAACCAAAGGTGGAGGAGGCACACACTTTTAGTAAACCCAGCACTCCGGCTTGAGTCTACATACGGTGTTCAGGGCCAGCCTTAGCTAAATAAAGAGACCGTATCACAAAGAAACAAACATAAAAACACGAGATAGTCCTGTAGCAGAGTTCTATCCCAGGTATGGTCGCACCTGGGTGTGACCCCCTCTATCACACACAATAGTTATTTCTATGGTATAATAGGGTGGGAGAGACAGCTTAAAGGGCAAAATGCTTTCTATGAAAGCATGAAGACCTGAATTTGGCTCGTCAGCACCCGTGTAAACCAGGCGCGGTGGCCCCAGTGGTCCCAGTGTTGGGGAGATGGAGACAGACTCCCTGGGGCTCACAGGTCATTCTGTCTAATCAGTTCACTCCAGATCACTGAGAGAGCCTGTCTGAAAGAATATAAAGTGTACAGCAATGGAGGAAGATATCCAATGTTGACCTCGGACCATAATATTATAGTATATTATCATTATAATATATTATAGTAATGTGGTAATATAAATACTATAGTAATATAATATATACTATATTACTATATATTAGTATAGTATTATAACATAGTATATGCTACATATAGTAATTGTAATAGAGTAATTATAGTAATATTATACACACACACACACACACACACACACATATATATATATATATGTATATATATATATATATTAGACAGAACCAGGCATGATGGAATATGCCTTTAATCCCAGTAGTTGGCAAGCAGAGGCAGGCAGATCTCTGTGAGTTTAAGGCTAGCCTGGTCTACATAATGAATTCCAGGCCAGCCAGAGCTACATAGTGAGAGCCTTTTTCAAATAAGTAAAATAAAAATAAATAAAAATAAGAATACCCAGTGATGATGGCACACGCCTTTTATCCCAGGACTCGGGAGGCAGATGCAGGTGGCTCTCTGTGAAAAAAAAAAAAAATTCACATCTGAGGGCCGAGGATATGACTCTGGTTCCAGTGCCTTCGGTGTGAGCATGAGGACCAGAGTTCGGATCCCCCGGTCTGTCGATTGTTGATTGTCCAGCTGTGATGTCAACCTTAGCAAAGACGGGGTGGGGGTGGGGGTTCCCAGAGCAACCTGGCTAGCAGCATACACATGCACGCACACAGACACACACACTCATGAAAGCATGCATAAGACACACATGCACGGCATATACAAAACAACAAAAATCTGTGTATAAATCAGCTCTGGGGGGTGTGTGTGTGAGCTGATGCTGCGGAAGTGCCCGGCACTGTATGTGAGCAGACAGTGTTGCTCTCCCGCATGGAGAGTCTCTTTTCTCCAGGACAACTTTGAGCTCCTCCCTTTCTCTGTGTGGGAGCTCCCCCGTGCACACCGACTGCTGAGACGCAGCCTCCTTGGCCTCTGCCCCTTGGCTGCCAGGAGCACACCCCTCTCCCAGCTGTCATTTTGTGGCAGCCAAAAAGACATTTTGAGCGTGTGCCAGATGTCCCCAGGGGGTCGAGGTGGACACAAAATTGCCTTTGCTTGAGGATGATTGTTCCTGAATGATCTTTGGTAATGTTCTTCCACCGAGGCAGGCACGGTAGACAAGTCTACAAATGGCCTGTTTCCTGGCGTCTTCTCTGTGCTGTCTTGAGTCACCTGGCCAAATGCCCCCGCCACTGCCCCCACCCCCATGTGGGGACTTCTCCGTGCCTGAGGTGACCTGGCCCTGAAGCAGCATGTCCAGACTGCAGCCATAAGCATCCGCCCGACGCTTTCCTCTTCTCTGTTGTCAGCGCAGTGGACGGTTTTTATAGCCTTTGGGCGTGGCTGGTTCTAGGGCACCTGTGCTGGCCAGCAAGACCTCGAGCGCCCTTGTCACCATGGGACAGTCGTGGTCCTGATGTCAGCTGTTCTCAGGATGAGAACTGTGCTCCCGGGCATGGGGCAGAGAGAGGGGACAAGGCACGAGTGGGCACGGCCGAGGCTGCTGCTGCTTCTGCCAGAGAGAAACAGCTCTGAGAGAGATAACTACTCGGCAGCAGGGGCAAGAAGGAAGGGAGGGGGGCCAGGGCGCGTGCGAGCAGCATGCCCTGTTAGTGTTTTTGTTTTGTCTTCGGGTTGGGATGGAAGGTAGGACTTTGCTTACCGTGGGGATATAGACTAGCCCCCTCATTGGGAGATTCTAGTCCAAGGGCTCTGGCCTGAGCCACGCCCCCAGCCCCTCACTGAGGAACTGTGTGCACATGCTCTGCCACTGAGCCACGTCCTCAGCCCAGTTCTATATTTCAAAGTGTAGTCACTCAGCCCATGTGGTGGAACAGGCCTATAACCCCATCTGCTCAAGAAGCTGAGGCAGGAGGATCAAATCTTCAAGGTCTGGCTTGGGAATGTTGGTGGTGTGCCTATCAGCACAGACGAAGCCTTGACTTTGATTCCCTGACTGGGATAAACCCAGGCCTGGAGGTACATGCTTGTAGCCCTGGTACCCAGGAGACGGAGGCAGGGGACTCACAGGGTTATCCTTGGCTGCATAGCAAGTTTGAGACTACCCTGGGCTACATAAGACCTTATCGGAAGGAAGGAAGGAAGGAAGGAAGGAAGGAAGGAAGGAAGGAAGGTTGTATGAAAGGAGTCAGGGAAGGGGAAGGGGAAGGAGGAGGGGAAGGCTAAGGTATAGGGGAAGAGAGTTCAAGGCCCTCCTGGATTAGAGTGAGTTCAAGACCAGCCTGGAGAACTTAATGAGAGCCTCTCACAAAGTAAGAAGTAAAAAAAGGCCAAGGGGTGGATCTCTGTGGCAGAGAGCTTAGGCAGCATGTGAGAAGCCCCAGAACCGAAAAACAAACAAACACACCCTCGCCTCTCCTCACATCCTGCACCTTTTTCTGCCCTGCCTCTCAGCATCACCCCCTCCCTTGGCTACCAAGATCTCAAAACCTCTGGGGTTCTTCCATCTCCCCTAGAATCCATAAACCCTAGCAAGGCCATCCACTACTCTGGAGTGCTGCGCTCTCTGGCCCTGGCCGCGGCTTCCATCTCCCTCGCTTCCCCTGGAAAGGGAGGGCATTGTCAGCACTGGCCAGCTCCAGGGACGTCCTGTGCAAATGCACTGCAAAAGGGAGTTCTTCAAAAAGGTGTTAGCTGGAGCGGAGTGTTGCAGCCACTGTAAGGGAATCAGGGCGCTGGACCCGGAGATCCCAGACAAGACTCCTGGAGAGGGAATACAGTGGAGAGCCAGAGGAAGGAGCTTGACAGGTTCGAATCACCCGGATCTTCACTCCTCCGGATGCCCCAGCTAATTGAAGGGTCCCCAGGCAGGGAGAGGAGAGGCGGGGTGGGGGCGGAGCTACCAAGAATGGGCGGGCATGGGGCCACGGTGCGGGACTGGCCGGGAGGGGCCCGCGCACGCTCGCCCAGCAAAGGCGCGCGGAATAGCGGGCGCCCTCTCTGTCATCGCGGGCTCCGCCACCCGCTGCCCGGTGCGCACCTGCCGCGCCGCCCTCGCGGATCCAGATGGGGAAGGACCAGGGCTTCTCTCGGCACTTTAGGTAGCTTCCCCCATCGCGTTCTGCGCCCCTGGGAACCTCGCGCCCCGCATCCGGCCAGCTTGAGGTGGGGGAAGGGGGCTGGGATATCAGGAGGGGTTCCCTGTTTTGGGTGGGCAACCTACTGAAACTGGGCGGAGCCCAGAAACTGCGGACAGTGGGAATAAACGGGTAGGTCTGTGGGCGGTGAGGTTTCCATGTTGGGTATCCAGGACCCGTGCGCGCTGCGGGAGTCCTGGGATGAAGGGAAAGGCTAGGATGAAAAGTCAACCTTCCTGCAACGGCTCGCAGGATAAGACAGGGACCAAGAACGGGGGGCGGGGCGGGGGGGGTGTCGCGTGCCCTGAGTGAGAATTTAGCGCATCGCGTCGAGTTTTGAATTTGGAAGGCAGGACCTTTTGCACTGAGGAACTGCAGGTTGCTGCCTCTGATCCCATTCCTGTCTCTGCCACTTCGCTGGCTGGAGATCAAGGACTAGGTGAAGAAAGCTGGGCCCGGGGTGGAACACACACAGGCCAGGAAGGGTCCTAGGAGAGGTTCCGGCAGCAGAAGTGACCCAGTGGAAGGTTACAGGCTTGTGACTCTTAGGAAGAATCCTTGGAACTCAGGAAGGCCTGTTGGAACTTAGTAAGGATATAAGAGCCTTGGAGACTTATTGCTGGTCTGTCACAGCCACAAAGGCAATGACATGCCCCTATAATGAATTCACCCCTACTGCATCTCACTGGGCCAGCTTTAATTAACAGACAGCAGTGCCAGAACTGGGGTGGCTGGGCCAGACAGGGATGGAGCCGCAGGGGAGGCTCATGCCAGCCAGGAAGGGTGTCTGCCTCGGCGGGCAGCCTTGGCCTCTGGCCCGAGCTCCAGGACGCCAAGCAGAGAACTAACCACCAGACCCTCAGTCGGTGACTCAGCCTGGCGCCCACCTGGCAAGCAGGACTTTGACTTCTTGGGGTTGGATGTCAGACTGTACTGGGCATCTGACCCCTGCCCGGGTTAGAATGTAGGTCTGAGGCCTTGCAGAGCTTGGGCCTGGAGGATGCGGTATAAGACGGATAGTCTCAGCATCCTTTGCCAGGACATGAGGCAAGGAGGATAAGGAGAGGCCCAAGCCTAGGCAGGCAGACGGAAGAGTCAGGCTCAGGAGACCTCCTGGTCACCTGGAGTATCCAATCTGAAGGAGAATTCTGGGGGGGGGGCAGGGGGCGGCTAGCATGAGCCCTCCAGAAGGATCTGCAGTCCTTCTATCTTACCAGGGAGTTCATTCTGTCCAGCCAGCTCCGTTCACCTGATCCATGGAGGCCGGGGGAGCCACGGATCCAGTTCGGGGGAGGATGCATTTCAGCTGTATACCCTTCCTCGTCCCTCTCCTGATTCCCACCATGCCCTTGACATTGGCAACTGATATAAAGAAACGAGAAGGGAGCCTTGGGGCACAGCCAGGAAGCTCTTCCTAGTGTCATGAGCCCTGACGCCAGCTGTCAGAGGCCAGTTGTGTCACCCTGGAAAGTTACAGGTTTCTCTGTGCCTTAGACTCTTCCGCAGTGGGTCAGTAAGCTCACAGGGGTGTTCGCTGAAGCTGTTCTGGGGAGATAGGGCTGTAGCACACACACACACACACACACACACAGAGAGAGAGAGAGAGAGAGAGAGAGATGCGCGCGCGCGTGCACACACACACACGCACACACACACACACACACACACACTTTCTTCTCAAGGTGCCAAGTTCTTTTCCACCACTCTGGCCCACAGTCCGACTACAAATCCCAGCTTCCTGGAGCTCCTAGCCGCACAGGCACCAAGCACTCAGCCCAGGGGTTGAACATTGCATAGAGGCTAAGTCTCCGCCCACCACCTTCAGGCCGACACCTTGGAGAGCACCACAGGCCCTCCATAGCTGAGCTTGAGAAGGGTCAAGGGAGCAGAGGTTTACCAAACACATGCAGGGGGGCTGGGAACATGTGCACACACTTACAAAATTATTCTTTAAAAAAAAAAACTATTAAACGGGAAAAATAAGAATGTATCAGGCAGAGTCATAAACCTGGAGGTGGTAGTCGCCCTCGCTTTTGCAAGGAAGCGGCTGTGGACAGGGCCGGCAGAGGGAGCGAACAGGAGAACCGGAAGTATGAGGCCCCTCGGAAGGAAGTCAGAGAGCTCGCGGATGGCTGTTGTAGTTTTCTCTGGAAATCACCTGGAAATAAGAAGGGAGAGAAGGAGAGCGTTAGCTGGGGCTTAGCCTGGTAGAAGCAAGAACACAGGAGGATGGAGACGAAGACCAGACAGATGGAAGACAGGCAGGAGCTGGAACGCCGCTAGAGACTGGTTTGGGAGCGGGAAGGCCCTGCAAAGGTTAGGGTAAAGGAAACAGTCCGTGCGGACTTCCCAAGATAGGGTAAGCAGGATGCCGCACCCATGGTGTAGTCTAGGATAGTCAATTCTCGCCTTCCACTCTGTGGGTCCCGGGGAATCGAACTCAGCTCTTCAGGCTTGACAGCAAGTACTTCTACCTGCTGAGTCACCAAGGGACCAGGTCTAGGCAAGCTGGAAATGCAAATCTGTTCACCGAATCAGGGAGTGAACGTTTCCCTGGTCACCCCTGGGAATGGGCAAAAGAGCCACTAGGAGGTGCCTTTGGAATGCAGTCAGGGACCGCGCCTGACTCGGTGGTCGGTGCTCGCTTTGCAGGATCTTCATCCCCAAAAAGCACCGGGCGCGCTTTGACGAGGTGGTGTCGCAGGGTCTGCTGGGCAAGCTGTGCCGTGCTCGGAGGGCGCAGGGCGCGCAACGTTTGCGCCGGAGTCGCAGCGAGGAACGCCCGGAGCGCCTCTTAGTGTCCACGCGCGCTAGCGCCGCGCCCCGCCGTCCCGATGAGCCGCCCCCGCGGAAGGCGGCCTCGCTGCTGGGCGGCCGCACTGGCCCTGGGGGCCCTCGCAGGTACGCATGGCTTGCGGGGGGGTGGGGGGAACACAGCGGGGGACATCTGCTGTTGCCCAAGCTTGTGTTGGAGTCATGGGCAGTGGGGATTTGTGAGGACAAGGACATGAGACATGTCCATCCCCTGAACCCTGGTCCTCTGTGCTCACCCACCTCCAATCCCGTTCCATCTTTCCTCCCACAGGACTGTTCGAGTCTATAAAGGCAACAAGAGTTTCGGCTTCACTCTGCGCGGCCACGGACCCGTCTGGATTGAATCTGTCCTACCTGGTGAGGGATGGACAGGTTACCCTGAGTCCCTAAGATTGGGAATGAGTTGACAAACCCTGATGAAGTCCTCTCTGGCAATGCTATCCATGCCTGCTAGTCACCGTGCGTCCTCCATTATTAAGAAGCGGAGAGTAAGGGCTGGGGACATTGCCCAATGGTTAGAGCCCCTGTTGAGTAGACTTTAAGGGCTGGACTTTGGATCCCTAGAACACATATCAAATGCTAGGTGGGTATGATCACCTCCAGGAATTCTAGCCTCGGAAGGAGGAGCTGGGACTCCCAAAGCAAGCTAGCTAGCAAGCTAGGCGTTTGAGTGAACTCCGGGTTTGACTGAGAGACCCTGCCTCCGGGAAACAATGTGGAAGAGCAATGGAGAATGGTATCCGGTTCTGGCTGCTACATACACACCCACTATGCACAGGCGTGTGTGTGTGCACACACCACACACACACACACACACACACATACACCCCCACACACCCACACACCACGCAGACACACACACAATACAAATGCATCTACACAAGTGAAAACATCCATACACACATGCATGCCACATATACACACATGAAAATGAAAGAAATTAAGAAAGAAAAAAGAGTACTTAGCTTGCCCTCAGTTTTTTGTTTGTTTGTTTGTTTTTGTTTTTGTTTTTTTTGGTTTTCCGAGACAGGGTTTCTCTGTGTAGTCCTGGCTGTCCTGGAACTCACTTTGTAGACCAGGCTGGCCTCGAACTCAGAAATCCACCTGCCTCTGCCTCCCAAGTGCTGGGATTAAAGGCGTGTGCCACCACCGCCCGGCTGCCCTCAGTCTTTTACGCCTCAATCCAGCCTCCCTGCTCAGGGTGGGTCTCCGCCCACAGTTAAAATGAGTCTCCCCTCATCAGTTAACATGATGAAGGCATCCCCTCACATCCTCACAGGTTAACCTTGATTTCAATAATCGCATACGGTTGTACCCGGAGGCCCGTCTCCTAAGTGATTCTAGCTCCTGTCCAGACATTAACCATCACAGCCATTTTGGATAATGTCAGAGGGCTCTTGGGTCCCAGGACTGTTGTCCCTTCTGACTGCCCAGTTCCTGGCCCGAAGCTCACGAGGGCAGGAGGACTGTTCCCAGACTCTGTGACTCCCTAGAGGAGATGTTCAGGGTGTGGGTCGCAGGTTGGCTGGTTTGCATGGGAGATGCACGCTTACAACACAAGTCCTTTCCCGCACTTGTTTTAAAATGACAATTATTGCCGGGCGGTGGTAGCGCAAGCCTTTAATCCCAGCACTTGGGAGGCAGAGGCAGGAGGATTTCTGAGTTTGAGGCCAGCCTGGTCTACAGAGTAAGTTCCAGGACAGCCAGGGCTACACAGAGAAACCCTGTCTCAAAAAACCAAAAGAAAAAAAAAAGAAAAAAATGACAATTATTTGAGGAGGAAGAATGGGACCACACAGTGCCATCTGGAGTGTGTGTGTGTGTGTGTGTGTGTGTGTGAAGGTAGAAGACAACTCACAGGACTCTGTTCTCTCTACACTGTAGGTCTCAGGGTTCAAACTCAGTCAGACTTAGCAGCAAACTTTCTCACTCTAAACCATTTAGATGGCCCTGAGCGTCGATTCTCACCCGTTAAACTGAAGCATGGCTATCTGGCTCACTCAGGAGGGGGCTGGGGGGGGTAAGTAGGGGAGACTCCCACCCATCCACCACGGGGCGGTCAGCTGACTGCCTCCCTTCTCTTTCTCTCCTTCAGGCAGCCCGGCTGAAAATGCCTCCCTCAAGGCAGGTGACCGGATCCTCTTCCTCAATGGATTGGACATGAGGTCAGGAGCCCCAAAGCTGTCTTGCGGTCTTGGTGACGAGCTATCCCCCAAGACTTTTGCCTTTTGGGACACTAGCAGTGACCCCGATCCCCTTCTGACCTATGCCCTATGACCTTTGCCCCCTGTGTCTATCCCTCTTCCACGGAAAGCCATTTTTCCCTGTCATACTGGGAATCGAACACAAGGTACTTGTGCTAGGCAAACACAATCTCAACACTACATCCTCAGCATTTTGTATTTCACTTTATTTTATTTTATTTTATTTTATTTTATTTTATTTTATTTTATTTTATTTTATCTTGAGACAGTGCCTCGCTCTGCATCCCAGGCTGACTCGGAACTCACTATGTAGCCCAGACTTGCCTTGAATTCATGACAATCCACCTGCCTCCGCTGAGCACTGGGTTGCAGTGTTAGTTACCATGCCTGGCTCTCCCCCGTTAAAACTTTTTTTGGGGGGACAGGGTCTTGATTAGTTGCTCAGGCAAGTTGGACTTGCTATATAGTTCACACTAGCTTTAAATTCTGTGAATCCTCCTGCCTCAGTATCCCAAGTGCTGGGATTACAGTTGTGTACCACAGGGTGATTTAGGAATAACTCCTTCTATGTCCAGGAATGCCAATCCAAGGCAGCTGTAGTCAAACCTGGGGCTTCTACCATACAAGACTTTAACTTATGTCAAAGTTGGGGTCCTGGCTAGTCCTCAGTGAACAGTGGATTTGCTGGGTGGCCTCTACATGATGGGCAGAGCTCACTTAGCAGGCCCTCCTGGACCATCTCCTTTGCAGGAACTGCTCCCACGACAAGGTGGTATCCATGCTGCAGGGCAGTGGCGCCATGCCCACGCTGGTGGTAGAGGAAGGACCGGTGCCTTTCGCCAGTGGTGAGACTGTCAAGTCATAGAGTTTCCAGGACCGTTTTGGTCGCTTCCCAGGGTCGCCGCCAGGGGGTGCGGTAGAGCCCAAGGCGCAGCGTTCAATGCTGTTCAATGCATTGCAGCCACAGCTCAGAAGGCTGCTGCTGGGAAACTGAACCTACCCTGGTGACTCCCCATGCCTGTGGTCCCCCGCAGATTCAGAGTCTCTGGATTCCCCGACCCGGGCGTCAGCTCTCACCTCGCTGCAGTGGGTGGCGGACATCCTGCCTTCCAGCATCCGAGTCCAGGGCAGGACCTTCAGCCAGCAGCTGGACCACCTCCTCACTCCTCCCGAGCGCTACGGAGTCTGCCGGGCTCTCGAGAGCTTCTTCCAGCACAGGTGCCCTGGGAAGAGCGGTGGTGGGGAGATAACCTGTTTGCGCCCCACCCAAGTTTCAGCTAAACGCGGGCAATCCTGTTCTCCCTGCTAGTAGCTCCTGGGCCTCCTTAGGTGGAGAGAAGGAAGACAATTGCTAGTATCAAGGAGGGAACAATTGACATGCCCTAAAAAACAAACCTCAACTTTTACATTTATTCCTTTGTTTATTTTTAAGACCTGGTCTTACTATGTAGTACCGGCTGTGCAGAACCTCAGAGAACCAGCCTCTCCTCCGTGCTGAGATTAAACCAGAGCCACCATGCCCAGCTAAATCTGGATTCTAACGCCTTGGGCAAATACAGATGCATTTGAACAGCACTGAACAAATTGAGGCAGGCAGGGAAAGTTTATGGGACATCAAGAAGCCTCACTGGGATCTTGGGATCTTAGTAAATAGATAAATAGATAAATAAGTAAATAACATAGCTACAGCTGCCACGCCTGGTGGCAAGCCTTCCTCCTTTCCATTCACGTAGGTTCGGTTTAAATGATCTTGTTAATTAGCATGCTGCACAATTCAGTCACTTATTTTTAACTTAAAAAATTATGTGTATGGCTGGGCGTGGTGGCACACGCTTGTAATCCCAGCACTTGGGAGGCAGAGGCAGGTGGATTTCTGAGTTCGAGGCCAGCCTGGTCTACAGAGTGAGTTCCAGGACAGCCAGGGCTACACAGAGAAACCATGTCTCGAAAAACAAAAAAAAAAAAAAAAAATTATGTGTATGAGTGTACCACATGTGCACAGTGCCCATGCAGGCCAGTAGAGGGCATCACATCTCCTGGAAGTAGAGTTACAGGTGTTTGTGAGCTGCCAGGTAGGTGCTGGGAACTGACCCTGGGTCCTCTGTAGGAGTAGCACTAATGCTCTTAATCACTGAGCCTTCTCTCTCTGGCCAAAGTTCACACATTGACTTGTACAATTCAGAGGTTATAGGGTTTGAGCATACTTGCAAGTATATGTAACCATTACTATAGTGAATTTTGGGACTTTTTCCCATGGAAACGGGATACCAAGTACGTTCTGTGACATACTTCTTCATCTATATTCCCTGATCTTTCTTTTCTTTTTTTCTTTTTTCTTTTTTTGGTTTTTTTCAAGACAGGGTTTCTCTGTGTAGCCCTGGCTGTCCTGGAACTCACTCTGTAGACCAGGCTGGCCTAGAACTCAGAAATCCACCTGCCTCTGCCTGCCAGAGTGCTGGGATTACAGGCGTGTGCCACCACCGCCTGGCAGGGATTAGAGATTCTTGAACTGCTGTGTCAGGGCTTCTAGGGGTCGGAACTCAGTTCTTCACACTTCCATGACAAGCATTTGACCCACTGTGGCATCTCCTGAGACCAGTATATGTTATTTTTATCTCTGGTTTTACAGTGCAGAAAAAGAAAAAAAAAAACTTAAGTAGTTTAAGAGAGCTCAATCGGTTGGTAAAGGGCAAGGCTAGAATTTGACTAACATTTTCTTGGTGGTGGTGCTGGGACTCGAACTCAGAGCCTCGGGAATGTGAGGTACATGTTCTGCCAATGAGCTAACATCCCCAGCCCAGACTTTGAGTCAGAGCAGACTGTCTCTGGAGAATGCTTTCCTGTCCTCTCTGCTCTGTCTTTCAAGGGTGGGGCTCAAGGTGTGGGCTGGAGGGGGCTGGAACCACCACCCCATCCATACCCCCGAGGGATGAGCTCCCTGCTCTGTACCTCCACCTGCAGGAACATCGACACCCTCATCGTGGATGTCTACCCTGTCCTGGACACGCCTGCCAAGCAGGTGCTCTGGCAGTTCCTCTACCAGCTGTTGACCTATGAGGAGCAGGAGCTGTGTCAGGAGAAGATTGCGTGCTTCCTCGGATACACGGCCATGACAGGTCAGCAGTCCCTGGGCGTGGCTGCCAGATGCCCTGCCTGCCAGGTGAACAAGCACACACCTGTTCTTGTCTCCCAGAAGTCTGGCAGCCACTCTATGCTTCTCCCTCACATACTGTCACCTGCTGGAGCTCTGCTGGGAGGAGAGCCCCCAGGAGTTCATCCTGCATACTGCTCGGTCATTTGTCCTTTCCTCTCTCTTCTCTCCTCTTTCCAACACGGTCTCGCATAGCCCAGCTGACCTCAAACTGGCCTTGAATTCCTGATCCTCCTGCCTCCATCTCCCAGGTGCTGGGATTATGGGTATGTTACCATCATAGCCTGGTTTTCTTTTTCCATCCATTGAGGATGGAGCCCAGGGCCTTGCTCACTCCTTGTTTGGAGAATTCACAGCCAGGTATAGTGGCTCAGACCTGTAACGTGGCCTCAGCACTTGGGGAGGCTGAGGCAGGAAGACTGTAAGTTTGGGGCCAGCCTTAGACTCACAATGTAGCCCACAGGGAGACTTTATCTCCGAATGGAAACAAGTGGCTGTGGATGGCTCCATAAAGAAAGCGTTTGTTGAGCAAGCAGGAGGTCTAGAGTTCAGATTCCCAGTTCCCATGTAAACGCCAGGTGGGTGAGGCAGCCCACCTATAATACAAGCACTTGGTGGGTGGGGACAGGGGACCTGTAGCATGTAGGTTTTGTTTTGGCTTTTTGAGACAGGGTTCCCGGTATAGCCCTGGCTATCCTGGAACTCACTCTGTAGACCAGGCTGGCCTCGAACTCAGAAATCCTCCTGCCTCTGCCTCCCAAGTGCTGGGATTAAAGGCGTGTGCCACCATTGCCCGGACCTTTTTACCTTTACCTTTACCTTTACCTTTACCTTCTTTACCTTTACCTTTACCTTTACCTTTACCTTTACCTTTACCTTTACCTTTACCTTTACCTTTACCTTTACCTTTTTTTTTTTTTTTTGCATGTAGTTTTTGCCACCCTGCTTTAAGCTCCAGGCAGACCACTCTACCAGCCACACACACACCACCCCCCCATACACACACAAATTAGCTTATTTTTCAACCTGCCTTATTGGTCCAACTGCTGCGCTCTTCTAACCAGCTCAGCACAGCTCTGCATCCTAAATCTGCCCTCAACTTTAGTTGCTCAGTTACCTTCTTCTTGTTCAGGAACCTGAAACTGCCGGGCCACATGCAAACACATTTTTCCATTGCCACAACCCTATTAGAGTATGTCCCCCCCCGTGCCTAAAAGCCCTTGCACTTGGGACTAGAGAGACGAGTTAGTGGTTTGCAAGCGTGAGGACCGACCCAAGTTTGAGTCCCCAGAACCCATGTAAGTACTGGATGAGCATCGCATGCTGTGGCCTTAGCTGCTACAGACACCGCAGCTGCTATGGCAGTCCCTGCAGATCTGCTAGTGCTGACCCTTCCTGCTTTTAATGTACGGACTCCCTACAGCTTGGAGGACTGAGCAGGGCTGAGGACTTTTAGCCTGTAGCTCAAGGTTCCCAAGAGGGTACCATGTGCCCAGGACCTTTTCAGTTTGCCCTAACAAGTTCTTCTGGGTATTCTGTCAGCATCCCAGAATAAGCACTGGGTATGGGGACCCTAGAAGCCTGATATCCTAATAAGAAGTGTTAGAGGGACATAACAGACCCCACAATGTTTTCCATCCTTCAGTTGCGTTTCTTGCTCTGTGTACCTGGTTTCTGCTTGAACATTACCCCCAAAAGGATGGGAACATATTGCATTTCAGTGGTAGTGAAATTGCATAGACTACCACTAGTAAGGGGTTGGTGTATGGCTTAGTGTAGAGCCCCTGCCTAGAATTCCCACACACACACACACACACAATGAAGGGCTGGGGGCATGGCTCAGTGGTAGAGCCTCTGCCTTGAGTCTCCCAGGGAGAGTCTGGGGAGTGGCTCAGTGGGAGAGCACCTGACAAGCATGCTCAAAGTATTGGGTTTCATCTTCAGTGCTACCTAGGAAAACTGTAGGGTTATCTAGGAGGACCCCATGGCCCAGAAGCGACATCTTGGTGGTGATGAGTTCTTCTCTCTCTTCCCTTGCTTGTGGAGGATGACAGGACAAGGGCCTTGTGACAATCCTTGCCTGTCCCACCACAGAGCCTGAATCCTCACTGGACCTGGAGCCGGAGTCTACGCCAGAGCCCACACCGGAGCCACAACCACGGAGTTCCCTGAGGGCCTCATCCATGTGCCGTCGCAGCCTGCGCTCCCAGGGCCTAGAGGCCAGCCTCAGCTGTGGTACGGTTCTCTCACGGAAAGGCTGGAGCTGCTGTCCTCTCCTGTAAAATGGTCTTACTGAAACAATGAGTGTGTTAGCCAGGGTTCTCAGAACCCTGGGTTCTGAGAGGGGCAGAACCTATAGAATGAATGTCAATCCCAAAGAGGTTTGATTAGATTGGCTTCCATAAGGGTTACACAGTTCCAACAATGGCCATCGGCATGCTGGAGAGGCTGGACGCCCAGTGGCTGCTCAGTCCTTGAGCTGGAGGCATCTGTAGCCCCAACTTAGTGCTAAAGCCCTGGAGGATTCCAAAGAGCTGCTGGTCCAGTCTACATTGGGAGCCTGAAGAATCTGGGTTCTGATGGCAGCAGCAGCAGCAGCAGCAGCAGCAGCAGCAGCAGCAGCAGCAATGCAGCAGCAATAGAACAGATCCACTTGCCAGCAAGGAGGGAAGGCAGGCAGGCAAAGCACTGTTTTTCCATCATTATATCTGAGCTGCAGCAGGAAGGTCCTGCCTATCCTGGAGTAGATGAGTCTTCCATTCTCAGCTAATCCTTCCAGGCAGTGTGTTCACAGACCCACCCAGAAATGTGACTCAGCTGATTCCAGATTCAGCTGAGCTGACAACCAAGACTAATCATCATGTTGAGGAAATCAGGAGATAGCAAGGCTGAGTGGGGGCTGTGCAGATCTGGACTGAGCCGTAGAGCTCAGATATAATAACAAGATTTCCATGGCGCCTTCCTGGCAGGTCCTGGTGACTGTCCTGAGATGCCCCTACCTCTGATCCCAGGCGAGCGTCAGGCTGGCGATGGCACATCCCTCCCGGAAACCCCCAACCCCAAAATGGTGAGACCTTTCTGAATTCCAGATGTCAGTGAGCATGGGTGTGGGTGGCCAGTGCATGGAGACCCCTGACCACAGTTTCCCAGATGCTATTTCAGGCTGAGGCAAACTGTCCCTGTGTGGTCTCTAAGGTCCCGTTGAGACCACAGGGAGCAGTAGGAGAAGCCTGACTCTTCTCTGTTGTCCCCTAGATGTCAGCCGTCTATGCAGAGCTTGAGTCTCGATTGAACAGCAGCTTCAAGGGGAAGATAGGGACCGTGTCCAAGTCCCGGGCTTCTCCACCAGTCCCCAGCCTGGTAGGCACATCAGGTATGGCCTCAGAGAACCTCTGGTCTGGAGCGGGTACTAGCTTCTATTCTTCTAGCTGTTTGTCTGTGTGTCACCCCTGCTCTGAGACATACCCCTAAAGGGCGTGCAGCTGAGTCACAGGGAAACCTGGAGACCTCCGTGCATATGCCATAGGTCATCAAGGTTGGCTCGTCCCAGCTCCTCATTTGTCCCTTGTGGTCTTCCCTCCAGCTGGAGATCTCTGGAAAAGCAGAGTGTCCCCTGAACAAGTCCTCAAGTTAGCGTATGGCTCTTGGGGACACTTTGGGGACACTCTGACATGCACGTGTCTCTTCGTGAATGGTATAACTAGGAAGACGGTGTCTCTGTAATCTAAGCAAGACCAGCTGTGCCTGTAACACGGCCCTGTCATTGCAGCTACTTGGGGAGCTGAGGCAGGAGGATCCTAGCTCAAGGCCTGTTGGGCTACAGAATGAGTTCAGGGCCAGTCTGGCTCACTTATCAAGATCCTGCCTCAAAACTTTAAAAAAGTAGGGCTTGGGCTGCAGTTGGTAGAGTGTTTGCCTGGAGGCCCTGGGTTCTTCCCCCGGCACCAGATAAAAGAATGAACGTGGTGGGAGCACACTTGTGATCTAGCATGCAGGAAGCAGAAGCGGGAGGATTAGAAATTCAAAGTTAGCCGGGAAGTCGTGGCGCACACCTTTAATCCCAGCGCTTGGGAGGCAGAGACAAGTGGATTTCTGAGTTCGAGGCCAGCCTGGTCTATACAGAGTGAGTTCCAGGACAGCCAGGGCTACACAGAGAAACCCTGTCTCCAAAAAAGAAAGAAAAAAAAGGAAAGAAAGAAAAGAAAGAAATTCAAAGTTATCTTCAACTTACTAGAGAGTTCAAGGCCAGCCTGAGCTACTTGAGACTCTTTCAAAAAGAAAAAAAAAAATTTAAGTGGGAAAGAAGGTGGTTTGTAGATACATATAACCGAATGGCCTTGCCTGGAATATGCAGGGCCCTAGCCTCGCTCTCTGCTACTAGGGGGGTGGGGGAAGGGAGGCGAGGGTGGGGGTGTGGGGGGCGTGGAGAGTTAAGGGCAGGGCTGACTGATGGAACAGGTTGAACACTTGAGCCTTGCTGGGTGGAGTGGATCCTTATGACCCTTGCAAGAAGCCTACAGGAGGACCCCTCATGGGTCTCTGAGGTATGTTCCCAGATGAGCTAGGGTATAGCATGAATTGAAGCCAAGAGATACTTTGCCATTCACCCACTGTAACCAGAGAGGCAATAGCCCAGAGACAGAAAGCATGTCTTAGGACAGACAGCAGACCCACTGTTCCACCCACTGCTGGGCGCTGACTAATAGGCTATCTCTCCTTCTACCACCAATCAAGGGCCCAGGACCCTGTCTGGAGTCTCATGGCCCAGTGACCGGCTCCTGCCTTCCCCGTGCTATGATCCGCTGTGCTCTGGGGGTCTGGCCTCCCCCAGCAGCTCGGAGTCCCACCCCTACGCCAGCTTGGACAGCAGCAGAGCGCCCTCCCCACAGCCAGGCCTTGGATCCATCCACCCCGACAGCCCCCCAAGCCCAGAGCCCATCCGGCCGTCCAGTCGCAGGAAGCTCTTCGCTTTCTCCCGCCCCGTGCGGAGCCGAGACACAGATCGCTTCCTGGACGTGCTGAGCGAGCAGCTGGGCCCCCGAGTCACCATTGTGGATGACTTCCTGACACCCGAGAATGACTATGAGGAGGTGGGCATGCGCGTGGGCGCAGTTAGGGGTGGAGATCTATAGCGCTACATGGTCCCCCAGAAAGTGTGCAGGAGACCTGTTTCACTGCTTCACAGCCTGCCTGTCAGGCTACCCCATCTCCTTGCCTGGAGTAATCCCAAATTATTCTTTGTCTATACTTATCCCACCCTTGTCTGAGGCTATCGTACACATTTTATCTCAGGTTACCCTATTCTTCATCCTAGGATACCCAGCTCACAGCCTTGGGCCAAACAATTACTTCTGTGCCTTTTCCTGGGCTAGCCCATCTTTTCCCTAAGGCTACCCCCCGCCCCCATATACTTACTGTGTCTCAGGCCAGCCCATGCTTCGTCCCAATCTGTCCAACGTGCACCTCAGGCTAATCCACTCACAAGGGCAGGCGAGGGACAGGACTATGGTCCGGTCCGTCGCTTCCTCTTGTTTCGCGCACTTCCCCGCCCCCTCCCCTCCCCCAAGCCCCACCCCCAGCTCCAGGCCGCAGGGCTCCAGCTTCCCACTTGCTCTCCCCTGGGCAGATGAGCTTCCACGATGACCAGGGCAGCTTTGTGACCAATGAGAGGAGCAGCGCTAGCGAGTGTGTCAGCAGCAGCGAGGAGGGCAGTTCTCTGACCTACTCCTCCATCTCTGATCATATCCCCCCACCCCCGCTCAGTCCCCCGCCGCCACCGCCCCTGCCTTTCCACGACCCCAAACCCAGCTCCCGCACCTCCGATGGCCCCCGAGGCCCACCTCAGTCATTGACCAAACCCCTCACCCAGATCAGCCATCCAGTCCCACCCCCACCCCCACCCCCTCTGCCCCCACCTGTGCCCTGTGCACCCCCCATGCTATCCCGCGGCGTGGGCCACCGCCGCAGCGAGACCAGCCACATGAGCGTCAAGCGCTTGCGCTGGGAACAGGTGGAGAACTCAGAAGGCACCATCTGGGGTCAGGTAGGTGATCTGGGGACCAGTGGTTCTCTCAGCTGGGTGAGTGGTCTAGACAGTAACTTTAGACAAGATCCATCTTCCTGACCTTGGGATCCTCCCCCTCCCTCTCCCACTCCCTCTCCCCCTCCTCCCCCCTCCTCTCCCTTCCCCCTCTGCTGCCACGGTAACAGCCTCCTCCTTCACCTCCTCCTCTTCTCTTTACCCTCCTCCTCTTCTTTAGTTTTCTTATTACATTTATTAAATGGGGGGAGGGGCGGCGGCACGGATATAGAGGTCAAGGACAACATACAGGAGTCAGTTTTCTTTTCACCACATAAACCCCAGGGATTTAACCCAGGTCATCAAACTAGTGAAAGCAACTTCTGAGCCATCTCACCAGCTCCTGGCCTCTTCTAACACCAACTAGAACATTCCTTGGTCCTTCTTACCCTGAGTGGAGAAGTGACAGCCTTGCCCATGACAAAGGTATCCCCAAGCCAAAAGCATAGTGGGGAATCGCCCCATTCCGGAAATGCCACCCTGCCCGTTGCAAACCCATTGCTCTTGAGGCTGGACTACCTCTCTTAGACGCTTTTTTTTTTTTTTTAAACTCACGGCAATCCTCCTGCCTCAACACCCCCCAAAGCGCTGGGATTCTAGGAATGAGCTGTTATACCAAGCTCAATTGATCCTTTAAATATGACCACGTGTAAGCTGGGTATAGTGGCTCATGCCCATAATTCCGACACTTAGGAGCCTAAGGCTAGAGGATTGCTGTAAATTCATCTTTGAGGCTAGCCTGGGCTATATAGCAAGATTCTACCTTAAAAAGAAAGGCCTGTGCCTCTCAGGGGTGGGACTAGGGGACGTAACCTAGCAATACAGAGCTGGCTTCTGATGCTCAAGGCCCTGGATTCCATTCCCAGCACATCAGTCAGGCATCATATTATACGTCTGTAATCCCAAGGCATGGAGGGTGGAGGCAGGAGGATCAGAAGTCCAAGGCCATTCCTGTCTATACAGTGAGTCTGGGGCCAGCCTGGCCTACATGTCCACCATCCTGAGATGAGTCTACAAGCTTGCTCTCAGGTGCCTTCTCCCTGGTCACTGGGACTGAACACACCTGGCCACGCTTCCTGCCGGGTATCCTTGCCCAGCAGAGTCTCTCCTCACTCAGCAACCGCCCCCACCCCCATACCCTGTCCAAGCGCCTCGTGGTCATTGCAGGTGATCACCCCCTGCATAAACCACTTCAGCACCAGCTCTCCCCGCCCGAGGCAGTTCTGGGACGAACCCATTTCCTGCAAAGGAGAACCTCAAGCAGGGCCTGGTGGTACACTCCAGTCATCCAGCATTCAGTAGGCGGAGGAAAGAGGATCACGAGTTCAAGGCCTGCCTGGCTTACATAGCACGTTCTTATCTGAAAATGGGGGGGCGGGGTAGAAGGGTGCTAGGAGATTGCGCAATGGGTAGTGCCTGCCGTGCAAGGGTCAGAACCTGAGTTTGGACCTCAGGACTCCTATGGAAGTCTGGACGTGCTGGTGTTTGTCTGTATCCTAGGTGACAGACCCCTGAAGGTCATTGGCCAGCTAACTTAACCAATTGGTAGAGCTCTAGGTTTAATAAAGAGATGATCTCAAAAAAGCAGGGTAGAGAGACCCAAAGAGATAGCTCAGAAAGTTAGACCATTTACTGATCAAGCATGAGACCCTGAGTTCAAATCCCCAGCACTTTATAGATGTGTGTGTGTGTGTGTGTGTGTGTGTGTAAAACGCGCCACAGGACAAGGACATTTGACGTCTGCCACTGTCCTCACACGTGTACATATTGACATATATGTGCACACAGACCAGACACACAGCAAAGCAGACTTTAAGAAGGACAAACCCCTCAGGCCTCTCTCTTCAGCCCTCTTGGATGTCACCATTATCTCCCTTCTTCATGGATGGAGTTCCAGGAATGGCTGCCTTACTGACCAGAAGGGGAGTCAGTTTCTTAGCTTATAACTTGAATTATGCTGCATTTCCTTTTTTAAAAAATTGTGTGTGTGTGTGTGTGTGTGTGTGTGTGTGTGTGTAGATATATGCACATGAGTGCAGGTCCCCTTGGAGGCCAGAACGGGGTGTCTGATACCCTGGAGCTGGAGTTACCAGCAGTTGTGAACTGTCAGAAGTGGGTGTTGGGAACTGCGCTCAAGTCCTCTACAAGAGCAGCAAGTATTCCTAACTGCTGGGCCATCGCTCCAGCCCCGGTTTACAGAATTCCTGCGTTCCTCCCTTTCTATTTCTATTTTTTGAGACAAGGTCTCACTGTGTGGACCAGGCTGCCTCCTGGGTTCTGGGATTGAAGGGGTGCACCACATCCAGCGCCTACCTAGGGCTTCCCGCCTGCACCCTCCTGCTCTCGTCTCCTCTTGGACCTCCGGGGTCCTGTCTCTCTGGGGGTCCTCAGGATGGATCTCAGAGGACAAAGGCGGGCTGCTTGCCTGGCTCTCCCTGCTCTGAGCATCTCACACTCGATTGCTTCCAGCTTGGGGAAGACTCTGACTATGACAAGCTGAGTGACATGGTGAAATACCTGGACCTGGAGCTCCACTTCGGCACCCAGAAACCTCAGAGTGAGTGGCCGAGCCACGCCCCCTGATGCCTTCTAGCTTCTGGTTCCGGGAGCAGACCCTTCCAGACACGGTGTCTCCAAACGTTCAAGCCCTTGATGTCCTGTAAGCTAGATCCCGGAACCACTTTCACTTCTCAATGAGGAAGCCCAGAAAGGCTAGGTAGTTTGCACCAAGTCACACAGCACAAACTCAGGAAGTGGTTGGTTTTCATTGTTCAGCCTGAGGGCTGCAAGGAGGAGGGCCTTCGAGGAGACAGCAGTGTGGGGCCAGACAAGCCATCTGTTAAATGCCTTAGGCTGGACCTGCGGTCCGGTCGGCGACTGAAAGGCTGAGGAATGAGGGGGAGCTTCGATGCCTGGAGCTGATGTAGTTAGGGTCATGCATCCCCGGAAGTTCCCTGACCGCTGGTTGCGGCCACACCTCTCCCTTGGCCCTGCCACGGCAGCCCTGGTCTAGCTTCTCATTCTCCATTAAACTGTACAGTTTTTCCTTCCAGAGCCAGTGCCCGGCCCCGAACCCTTCAGGAAGAAGGAAGTGGTGGAGATCTTGTCCCACAAGAAGGCCTACAATACCTGTGAGAAGCCTTAGGGGCCCCGCCCTCAGGGCCACAAAAACTGAGGCCGGCAAAGGGGTGGGGTGATCGAAATTAAGATATGGGGACTGGGACCGGTCACGCTGCTAAAGAAGGCTGGCTCTCAGGATAGCTGGAGCCCCAATCTATACTCAGGTGTGCCCCTAGGCACTCTCTATTGGCCACGCCCGCCATATGGGTTTCGTGGTCTTGGCCCTGCCTCCAATCACATCATCGACTTCATCCCTCCCTAGTTCCACGCTCCGCCCACAGGTCTCACCCAGGTATCAGTTTTTGGGGATCCTGCCCTCTCCTGTCACTCTCCAAGACCCCTCGTCTCTGGCTACTCCTATACCACGCCCTTTTCCGCTAGCTACTTCTCTCAGGCCCCGCCTCCCTATGCTCCTCCCAGTAGCCTAGCCGAATCAAGTCCCTACTCTTCCCTGAGGCCCCGCCCCCATGGCCCCGCCCCTGTCTCACCCTAGTGTCCCACCCGCAGCCATACTCTTAGCGCACCTGAAGCTAACCCCGGGTGAGCTGCGGCAAGTGCTCATGAGCATGGAGCCCCGGCGCCTGGAGCCTGCGCATCTGGCACAGCTGCTGCTGTTCGCTCCGGACGCCGACGAGGAACAGCGATATCAGGCTTTCCGCGAGGCTCCGGGTCGCCTCAGTGAGCCGGACCAGTTCGTCCTGCAGGTGCTAAGACCAGCCTCCAGCCCCCACACCGGGTCTAGGGCGCCTCCGCCTGGGCTCCCTCTGCAGTCAGAAGTTGGCTTCTGTCCCAGGTCCCTTGAAGACTGCCCCTGGCTTCCGAGTCTCAGTTTAACACCTTTGAGTTCCCACTTGAGGTCAAGGCAGACGCGACTGTCCCCAGGGTCATGCTATTTTTTCCTAAGGGGTTCCGTCTTCATCTGTCAGAGGACTCACTCCCCAGGCTGGGCAGAAGGTCCCCGCTGGGGATGGATGAATCCTGGTCCCTGACTTTTCCTGCAGATGCTGTCGGTTCCCGAATACAAGACCCGCCTGCGCAGTCTACACTTCCAGGCCACGTTGCAGGAGAAGACAGAGGAGATACGAGGCAGCCTCGAGTGCCTGCGACAGGCGTCTCTAGAGCTCAAAAACAGCCGGAAACTCGCCAAGATCCTGGAGGTCAAGCCATTTCCCATCCCTGTTTGGTTAATCTGATCTTTTTGTCTCCTGGGGCTCCCTGCCATGAGACCAAAACCTACACATGGGGATGGGGAGGGGTGAGTATCTGGACTGGATCACCCTGCTTTTCTTCCCACAGTTTGTGTTGGCCATGGGTAACTATCTCAACGATGGACAGCCCAAGACCAACAAGACCACTGGCTTCAAGATCAACTTCCTGACAGAGGTGAGGGCCAGGCAGCCACCTGCTCTAGCTACCAGACTTGGAGGCCGAGTCGAGCTGTGGCCGCTGAGCCTAGTGTGGTGACATAGACCTGTGGTCCCATCATTTAGAAGGTCGAGGCCAGAGGATCAGGAGTTCTAGTCTAACACGGGCTAAATAAGATCCTGGCTCACACAACCAAAAAATGTTCTAACAGGAGAAGAAAACATCATGTCACAAAGTTCTTCTGCTGGGTGGGGGAGGAACCGGCTGCACATAGGCCCAGACGTGACTTACCAGAGGGTAGATGTGTACAAGGTTGCTTCTCCAGTCCAGCTCCGGGATCTAGAAGAGGGGAGTGGGGAGAGAATTTGGAGAGAGTATCACAGGCTGAGAATTCTGGGAAGACAGTAAAACCTGGTGTCACATGAACAGGAGTGGGGGGTGGGGTGGGAGACTTTGAGAAGCTTACGTGCCAGGCATCCCTTGCAGCTAAACTCCACCAAGACAGTGGATGGGAAGTCCACCTTTCTGCACATCCTTGCCAAATCTCTAAGCCAGCACTTCCCTGAGCTCCTGGGCTTTGCCCAGGACCTGCCCACTGTGCCCCTGGCTGCCAAAGGTAGGCTGGGTGCATGGTGAGGGGGGGTGGACGCTTGCTACTCCGAGCTGGAGGGGGGCAGCTGCCATGAGACTTTGCTTCTTTCCTTACATACAGTGAACCAGCGAGCCCTGACTGGTGACCTGGCTGACCTCCATGACACTGTTAGTGAGATTCAGGTGGCCTGCCAGAGCATGGCCCCCTCCAGTGAGGACCGGTTCGCTGTGGTCATGGCTGTATCCTCGAATCAGCACAAGCCCGACTCTGGGTAAAGCCGACGGTGGCTCTAGTGGCCAGTGTAGATCCCTGCAGACACTCCAGGCTGAAGCGGTTGTGTGCCCAGGGGTGTTGGGAGAGGATCCGTCCTATGTTATTTAGATTCTGGTGCTTGTGCAACGCTGAGAACCGAGGACTGACTTCTTTCCTGTGTGCACGGTGCTGGGGGTGGAACTGTACAGGCACATAGGCACAGGCACACGTTCTACTGCTGAGCCACGCTGCCGACCCCTCACTGGAGGATTCTAGGACAGTAGCCAAGCCTTGTCCTCAGCCCCTGTGGGATCCTAGGCAAGAGCTCCACCACTGAGCTATATGCTAGCTTCTCACTGTGCGCTAGCTTCTCACTGTACACCAGCTTCTCACTGTACATCAGCTTCTCACTGTGTGCTAGCTTCTCACTGTACTCTAGCTTCTCACTGCGCGCTAGCTTCTCACTGTGCGCCAGCTTCTGACTGTGCACCAGCTTTTCACTGTATGCTAGCTTCTCACTGTATGCTAGCTTCTCACTGTGCACCAGCTTCTCACTGTATGCTAGCTTCTCACTGTGCGCCAGCTTCTCACCGTGCGCTAGCTTCTCACTGTGCGCCAGCTTCTCACCGTGCGCTAGCTTCTCACTGTACGCTAGCTTCTAACTGCGCGCTAGCTTCTCACTGTGCACCAGCTTCTCACTGCACGCCAGCTTCTCACTATGCGCTAGCTTCTCACTGTGCACCAGCTTCTCACTGTGCGCTAGCTTCTCACTGTGCACCAGCTTCTCACTGTGTGCTAGCTTCTCACTGTGCGCCAGCTTCTCACTGTGCGCCAGCTTCTCACTGTGCACCAGCTTCTCACTGTGCACCAGCTTCTCACTGTGCGCTAGCTTCTCACTGTGCACCAGCTTCTCACTGTATGCCAGCTTCTCACTGCGCACCAGCTTCTCACTGTACACAAGCTTCTCACTATGCGCTAGCTTCTCACTGTGCGCCAGCTTCTCACTGTGTGCTAGCTTCTCACTGTGCGCCAGCTTCTCACTGTATGCTAGCTTCTCACTGTGTGCTAGCTTCTCACTGTACTCTAGCTTCTCACTGTGCACTAGCTTCTCACTGTGCGCCAGCTTCTCACTGTGCACTAGCTTCTCACTGTGCGCCAGCTTCTCACTGTATGCTAGCTTCTCACTGTGTGCTAGCTTCTCACTGTGCACCAGCTTCTCACTGTGCACTAGCTTCTCACTGCGTGCTAGCTTCTCACTGTGCGCCAGCTTCTCACTGCGCGCCAGCTTCTCACTGTACTCTAGCTTCTCACTGTACGCCAGCTTCTCACTGTGCGCCAGCTTCTCACTGTGTGCTAGCTTCTCGCTGTACTCTAGCTTCTCACTGTGTGCCAGCTTCTCACTGTATGCCAGCTTCTCACTGCGCGCCAGCTTCTCACTGTACTCTAGCTTCTCACTGCGCGCCAGCTTCTCACTGCATGCTAGCTTCTCACTGTGCACTAGCTTCTCATTGTACGCCAGCGTCTCACTGTGCGCCAGCTTCTCACTGTGCACCAGCTTCTCACTGTGCGCCAGCTTCTCACTGTACTCTAGCTTCTCACTGTACTCTAGCTTCTCACTGTGCGCTAGCTTCTCACTGTGCGCTAGCTTCTCACTGTGCGCTAGCTTCTCACTGCAAGCTAGCTTCTCACTGTGCGCCAGCTTCTCACTGTGCGCCAGCTTCTCACTGTGCGCTAGCTTCTCTCTGGGTGATTCTTGGCAGACACTGAACTCTCCCAGGCCCTCACTGGGGATTCGAGGCCAAGGCTTGATCGTGGAGCTACATTTGCAGATATAGATAAAATCTGATGGAAATTGAATTCAGGGCAATGAACATGCTAAGTAAGAACTCTGTCATGGAGGTATATACCAAGTTTCCTCCCCTCTCTAGGTGGCCCAGGTTGGTCTCAAACTCACTCTATAGCCCAGGTAGGCCTTGAAGTGACAGTTCTCTGGCCTCCTCCTCCCCAAGTGTCTGGGATGACAGGTCTCTGCCAACAGGCCCACTCATAGTCCCCAAAGTCGCTGACATGTTGTCCAGTGTCTGTCCTTAGGAATGGTGGAGCCCTGATTTAAGTCACAAGACACAGGAGAAGCCTGGCCAGTCAGGCCCTGTAAGCCGAAAGCAAGGTGAGAGGCATTGGGAGACTGAGTCTAGAGCCTTCTGCATGCTAGATAACTGCTCTCCGCTGAACTAGCGCCTTGAATCAGAGCCACTGAGTTTCTTCCCAGGAGTTACAGTGTGCGAGATACTGTCTTAAATCTTGGAGGTCGATAGAGGGGACAAGCTGACCCTTGGAGGTCAGAAACAATGAACATCTGAACTGCTTTAGTTGATAACAAAAAGGAGGTAATTAAGAAAAAGGAAAGAGCCAGGTGTGGTGGTGCACGCCTGTAATCCCAGCACTTGTGAGGCAGAGGCAGGTGGATTTCTGAGTTCGAGGCCAGCCTGGTCTACAGAGTGAGTTCCAGGACAGCCAGGGCAGCCAGGGCTGGCTGCACTGAGAAACCCTGTCTCGAAAAACCAAAAACAAAAAGAAAGAAAGAAAGAAAGAAAGAAAGAAAGAAAGAAAGAAAGAAAGAAAAGAAAAAGGAAAGAGCTGAGCAGTGGAGGGTGCACACCTTTAATCCCAGGCCTTGGGAGGCAGAGGCAGAGCTGGAGGCAGGCAGATCTCTGGGTTTGAGGCCAGCCTGGTCTACAGAGTGAGTTCCAGTATAGTCAGGGCTACACAGAGAAACCCTGTCTCAAAAAACCAAAGGAAAAGAAAAAAAAAAAAGGAAGAAAACAAAAAGAGGGAGAGAGGAAGGAAGGAACAGAGCAAAGGCCCGCTGTGGTGTTGCACGCAGGAACTCAAGAGGTAGAGGCAGGAGGATCGGGAGTTCAAAGTCGTGCTCAGCTTTTTAGCTAGTTCCAAGCCAGCCTGGGTTACAAGAAATCCCGTGTCAAACAAACACATGAACCAACGTGTCAGTCAGACAGGGTCAGTCCAAGCGAATGGGTTGAGAAGTGGTCAGTGAGCCCCACACACTGAGGCTGAGCCCTGGAATCCCAGACCCAGGATGCTGAGGCAAGAGCATCCAGAGTTACGGGCCAGCCTGGGCTACACAGTAAGGGTCAGGAAACTGCTAAGCAGAATCCAGAGAGGATAGCATCCCCTTGTGGAGAGAGACTGGAAGTCGGAGGCTGTTCCGAATATACATTAGTTATGCATGAAGTTAAGGACTGGTGGCCTGGAACCTGTGGCGGGCGTGGGGCTGGGGCTGGAGAGATGTGGGATTGGGGGTGGGGAGGGGTGGGGAGGGAGAGGGGTTGGTGTGAGCGAGAATTAGAGCATGGCTCTCTGCCTGCAGAAAGGACGGTTGCTTCGGGAGCGGAGTAGCTAGATCTGTCTGGGTTCGGGGTCCAGCCGAGGAGGGTGAAGCACCCAGGGGCTGTTTCCTTGACCAAGGTCCTGTAGTCCTTTCTGGAAACAGCGCAGCCAGCTCTGCGAGCCTTGGATGGTCTGCAGCGAGAGGCCATGGAAGAGCTGGGGAAGGCACTGGCCTTCTTCGGAGAGGACTCCAAGGCCACCACCTCAGAGGCCTTCTTTGGCATCTTTTCAGAATTCATGAGCAAATTTGAGGTGAGCCAGAGTGGGGGGGCTGGAGAGGCCCCTGAAGGGAGGCGGGGCTCAGGAAGGATGGCAGTGGGTGGCACATCTCCCTTCTCCGCGGGAGGCAGCCGACAACCTCACCACCTCTGGGGGCAAGGAAGGGGCGGGGGAGGGTGGGCTGTGCCCACTGACCACCCCTCCCCCCCCATCTCCAGAGAGCCCTCAGCGACCTGCAGGCAGGGGATGGCCCACGCAGCTCGGGGATGGTGTCACCCCTGGCCTGGTGACAGCTGCCACCAAGCATCTTCTGCGGTCCGAGCATGAGACCAGTGCTGGAGGCCGCGCCCCAGAGGAACTGTCGCAGGGTCCAGGATACTTGATGGCGCACCTTGGCTGCAGGAAGGGCTTGGGTGCGGTGGGGGCTGCAGCCACGTGTCTCCAGCTACCTCAGCTGCCGAGTTCCGCCTGGCCCTCTTTTGCCGGTCCTCCTGGGTCTCCCAGAAGTCCTCCCTGGCTTTCCTGTGGCCACCCACCCCCTCCGCCTCGATGCCCAACGGTGAATAAAATGCTGCTGTGTCGGGGGAACGTCGCACCCGAGGGCAGACTGCAAAGTGGATGCGGGCCTGCTGCTGAGGGTGTCTGTGGCTCGGTGGGAGCATGGGACAGGAGAGAGGACAGATTTCCGTACGGAGAGGGACCGGAGGAGGAGGAAGAGGTGTTAGCATACCATTGAATCTACGTTTGGTTTTCTTTTCTGATTTCATTTTTGAGTGACAGGGTCTCATGTCGCTCAGGCTAGCCTCAAGCTTATTATGTCAAAGATAGCCTTGGACTTCTGATCTTCCTGTCTCTACCTCCCAAGTGTTAGGATTATAGGCATGGGCTACCGTGCTCCAGGTACTCCTCCTCCTCCTCCTTTACTTCTTCCCTCTCTCCCTCCTCCTCTTCCCCCTCCTCCTCTTCTCCCCACCCCCTTTCTCATAAGGTTTCCATATACAACAGACTGGTCCTTCAGGTCACTATGTAGCCCAGGCTGGCCTCCAGCTCACCGCTATACTTCTGCCCAGGCCTCCCCAGTGCTGGCACTTACGGCACTGAGGGGATGACCCAAGGGCTTGAAGCATTCTAGGCAAGCGCTCTGCCACTGAGCCACACCGCCAGCCTCCTGGATGCTTTCTGAGACTCGTCTTAGCTGTTCAGGGCGACCCTGAACTTACTCCGTAGCCCAGGTAGGCCTTGAACTTTTAAGTCTTCTTCTACCTTCGCTTCCACAATAGCTGGGATGCCAGGCCTGCACCTCTCTGCTCAGTCAAAATGGAGAGATTTGGGGTTTTGATTTGTGTGGAGAGAGAGAGAGAGAGAGAGAGAGAGAGAGAGAGAGAGAGAGAGAGAGGTGTGCAGAGAGCATGCGCAGGCCAGAGGTCACCGTAGGGAGTTGGCTGCACCCCCACCCCAGCCCCACCCCCACCCCCAACCACCGCCCCGTGGGTCCTGAAGATTGAACTCCGGTCACCAGGCTTGGCAGCAAGCATCCTCACCCACTGAGCCATCATAGTGGCCCCGACAATTGAGGGTTTTTGTTTGTTTGTTTGTTTTGGGTTTTTTTGTTTGTTTGTTTGTTTGTTTTTTTGTTTGTTTTTTTGTTTTTTTTTTTGTTGTTTTTCTAGACAGGGTTTCTCTGTGTAGCTCCAGCTGTCCTGGAACTCACTCTGTAGACCAGGCTGGCCTCGAACTCAGAAATCCGCCTGCCTCTGCCTCCCAAGTGCTGGGATTACATGTGTGCGCCACCACTGCCCTGCGACAATTGAGGTTTTAATCGTACCAGCTCGGGATGTTGGGAGAAGAATGGGAATCCTGAAGGTTGGGGGGGAAAGGGCGTGGGACGGGCCGGATGGCGGCAGTGACACCAGTTGGGTGGCCCGCTGCAGAGCTCCTCTCCTGGATAGTGACGACACTCCCTGGAACAGGTGTGAGCAGGGCAGGTTCGGGGCAGGTGACACAGTCTGGAACATGTGGGATCCCCAAGGCTACATTGTATGTCTGGGATAGAGATGAGAGTTTCCTGAAGCCTGCATGGGTGGGATGGTGAGCAGGATTCCAGCATTTGTGTTCACCGTTCAGAGCCCCAGATTCCTGCAGTAAGATGCAATAGGTGCGCGTGCGCGCGCGCACACACACACACACACACACACACACAGAGACGAGCATGCATACATACACTGACACACACATACACACTGACACACACAGACAAGCTCTCTCTCTCTCTCTCTCTCTCTCTCACACACACACACGTAAGCATGCATACACACACTGACACACACATACGCACTGACACACACACCCCTGTGTATGCACAAGTGTGTGCCGGCAGTGTGGAAGTCGGAGAACAAGGTTTGGATTTGGATACAAGTGCCTTATCTCTGAGGAGCCAGCCATCTTGCTGGCTGTTCTAAAATGTTTAAATTAAATCAATTTTATAGCCTGGCAGTGGTGGCCTGTAATCCCAGCACTCTGGGAGGCAGAGGCAGGCGGATTTCTGAGTTCGAGGCCAGCCTGGTCTACAGAGTGAGTTCCAGGACAGCCAGGGCTACACAGAGAAACCCTGTCTCAAACAAACAAACAAACAACAATTAAATTTTTATTTTATATTGCTGGCCTTCAACCCCCCAGCCCTGTGGTGGCTGGGAAGTGTTCAACCACAGTGCCACACCTCTGGCCCTTGTCATCTCGAGGCAGTGACTCCTTGAACTCAGAATCCTCTTTCCTCTACCCCCCAATCGTTGGAATTATAGCCATGTACCACAAAGCCCGTTTTGACTTTTATTTTAATTTATTTAATATTATTTTATTTTATTTAATATTTATTTTAATTTAACTTTTAATTGTTATTTTATAGTGACAGGGTCTCTGTAGCTCAAGCCAGCCTCAAACTCGTGGCAGACCTCCTGCCCAGCCTCCTGCATGGAACTACCAATTTCAGCTCCTTTGATGTTTTCCCGGGGATAGCATTTTGTATCTTTTGAGTTATTTTTCTTTTTGTTTCTTGGATTTAAAAAAAAAATTAGTTATATGTCTATGTGTTTGTTCATGGGTGGGTCTGCCCACATGAGTTTGGTGTCTTTGGAGGCCAGAAGAATCAGATGCCCTGGAACGGGTATGGCGGGTGGGTGTAAGCTAAGTGCTCCTAACCACTGAGCCATCCCTCCCTACCCTCAGATTCTTTTCCTCCCACAAAAATCAAATAGGCATTGTGGTTGATGGACAGGGCTTGGAGCCCCTTGTTTCTTCTCTTTTCTTTTCCTCTCTTTTAGATAGAGTTTAATGTAGACCAGGGCACGCTCAGACTCTGTAGATGACCTTGAACTGATCCTCCTGCCTCCACCTCCTCTGTGCTGGGATTACAGGCATGCACCACCACAACTGATTCACACAGTGCCGGGGTGGGACGCAGGGCTTCGCCCACGCTGGGTAAGTCCTCTACCCACTGAGCGCATCCCCAGCCCACACGTGGATTTCAGGGTCTTCCACGGTCCTGGTCCTCCCTTGTGTCTTCCTTACACCCATCCACCCCATAAAAACATTCGAACCAGGATGTGTGTGCCAGGAAGGAACCCGCCTAGTCCTACTCTGCAGGAGCCCAACTTGTACACAGTACCTGGTACTTGTGTCCCAGGAAAAGAGTATCACACAACTAGGGGGTGCTAGAGAGGGGCTCGGTGATTCAGAACACTGGCTGCTCTTCCAGAGGACCACAGTTCAATTCCCACCACCCACATGGAGTCTCACAACTCTTTGCTAGCTCCAGTTTCAGGCAATCTGACGCCCTCTTCTGGCCTCCACAGGCACTGCACACATGTGGTGCATAGACACATAGGTAAAATGCCCATACACATGGAAATTTTTTTTTTTTTTTGTAAGAAATAATCCCTGCTGGAGGGCTGGGGAAATGGTTCAGTTTAGAGCACTTGTTTTTGCAGAGAACTGGGTTTTCAATCTCACCACCACATGGCGGCTCACTAACTGCAGGTTGGATTTTCGTTTTGTTTGTTTGGGGGGGGGGTGGTTTACAGAGGAGTCTTCTGATGCTATTTTCTGATCTCCACAGTCACCAAGCACGCACATACATTCATGCAGGTAAAACATTCATACACGTAAAATTAAATTAATAAACCTGAATTTAAAAAGGTTTGATCCATGCTGTAGGCCAGGAGAGATGGCTCAGTGGGTAAAGGCGTTTGCCACTAAGCTTGGCCATTTGCATTTGCTCTCCAGGGTGTACATGGGGCAGAGAGGAAGAACGAGTTGCCCTCTGACCTCTTCACATGTGTGCATCAGCATAGATGCACAAATAAGTAAAGTATAATACATTTAAAAAACTCTCTGGAGCTGGGATTAGAAATTACAGGTTAGGCCGGGCATGGTGGCTCAGGCCTTTAATTCCAGCACTTGGGAGGCAGAGGCAGGTGGATTTCTGAGTTCGAGGCCAGCCTGGTCTACAGAGTGAGTTCCAGGACAGCCAGGACTACACAGAAAAACCCTGCCTCAAAAAACAAAACAAAACAAAACAAAACAAAAAAGAAATTACAGGTTATGTCAGGAATGGTGGCTCAGGCCTTTAATCCCAGCACTCAGGAGGCAGAGGCAGGCAGAGCTCTGAGTGTGAGGCCAGTCTGGTCTACAGAGTTCCAGGACAGCCAGAGCTACACAGAGAAACTGTGTCTTGGAAGGAGGAGGAGGAAGAAGAGGACAAGAAGGAGGAAGAAGAGGAGGAGGACGAGGAGAAGAAGAAAGAAGTCACAGTTTATTCAGAAGGCGGAAGCAGGGAGACAGAAATGTCAAGGCCTGCCCGTATAACTTACTGAGACTCTATTTTTGAAATAAAAGCTAACCAGGAGGAGAAAGAAGCTAGAGATATAGTTAGCCGCAGGGTGCTTAACTAGAATGCATGGGGCCCTTAATGTTCACTCGCCAAAACTGCAAAAAAAAAAAAATTTTTTTTAAATAAAATAAAATCTCTGTGAGACCCACAGATTACAGTCTCCACCTGGCAAGATCTCCCGGCATTCATCTGAAGTCAGAAGCACGGGCCCCTCGCCCGAAGATCCAGCCACTAGATGGCAGTTTGACAAGCCAAGCACTAGCTAGGATTCCTTAACAGGCCCGGGATTGTATCTGTTATCGATCTGCTATAGCAGTGCTGTGTAACAAGCTGAACTTTAACCTTGTTTTCCTCTCCATTACTGAGGATTGAGCCCAAGGAGCTGGACGTTAGGCAGGAGCTCTGCTGCTGAGCTACGCCCACCAGCCCCTTGCTAAGGGATTCTATTTGGGGAAAAAATGCTTACACACACACACACACACACACACACACACACACACACACACATTTATTTGATAACATCTGCAATGGAGGCATGTGAGGTCCTAGGGAAACTTGAGGAAATCAGTTCTCTCATTTCACCATGTGTGTTCTGGGGGTGGAACTGTCACTGTGGATTCTGGGCAAGCACTCTACCACTGAGCCAAGCCCCAGCCCCTTATTGGTGGATTCTAGCCAAGTGCTCTACACTAACCTGTATCCCCAGTCTCTTTCAAATTTCAGATTTGGAGACAGAGTCTTGCTAAGTTACCCAGGCCGGCTTTGAATTCATTTATTTACAGCCTGTGCAGGCCTAGGGCCTTGGCTCCTCCTGCCCCATCTCCCATGTAGTTGAGATGAAAGACCTTAACTCAAAATGGCTTAAAATGACAGCCACTTAGCGCTCAAGGTTTGAGTGACCTGGGCCTTGCTGATCTGAGCCAGGCTCAGTGGACACCATCATGTCTCTGTAGTCAGTGTCAGCCAGGTAAGTGGCTTGGCCAATTTTACAGGGCTCTTCCCCACACCTGGGGCTTTGATAGGGACAGCAGTGACAGCCTCAGGTGGTGGCTCATCCCGTGACCAAAAGCCGGGATCATTTTCAAAAGGGAGGTCAGAGCCAAAGGGAACAAATAAGCAAGAGCACACAGGACGTCGGGGCTGGGGATGTGGCTCAGTTGGTAAGAGTGCCTGCCTAACATGCCTGAAGCCCTGGGTTCGAATCCTTGCATGGCATAGATGAAGTGGTGGTGCATGCCTGTAATCCCAGCACTGAGGAGGTGGAGGCAGGAGGATCAGGTCAAGGTCATTGAGGTCAGACTGAGCTACATGATACCTTGTGTGTGTCAATCAATCAATCAATCAATACACACACGTTTCTGGAGGTTGGTGAAGAACTGACGCTCCAGTGCTTTGGTCACAGTCCTTGTCAATGCCAGACTGGAGAGGAAGGAAAACAAACTGCTTATTTTGTTTTATGTTGTGAGACAGGGTTGCCCAGCCAGGCAGGCAGATGCTGCAATAGCCACACTGCATGGGATGTGAACTTGGGGATGTGTTGGAGGCAGCAGTGTTAAAGTCACTCTTGGCTACAGAATGAGTTCGAGGCTAGCCTAGACTACATCTGAGACCCTATCTCAACACAACAGGGCTGGCGATGTGACTCAGTGGGTAAAGGACCCACTAAGCCTGCTAAGCCTGAGGATCTGAGTTTGGTCCCTGGGATCCACGAGGTAGAAGAGAACTGATTCCTGAAACTTGCCCTCTGACCTTCACATGCACACCACGGCACACCAGTGCACACACGCACACATACACACCCGTGTGCGTGCACACAAATAAACTAATTAATTGCTGAAAGATGTTTACAGAAACAATGACAAAATTCTATATGGTCTCAATCCAGCCTGGACCCAGCACTGCTCCAGAATGTCACCAGGTGACTTCCAGGCGGCATGTCTCTCTTACCTGGTCACTTGTGAGTTGTCTCTCTTGCAGATACTCCAGTGGGCAGCAGTGCCTGCATGGCAACCGCTCGCCCTTCTGTTGGAAAAAAAAAAAAGCCCCCTGTATTCTTTAGAATACTATCCCTCCCCTACTCCCAGGCCATAGAGCTGAGCGGGTACAGAAGTCTCACATCTGGCGAGTGGCTCAGAGAGAGTTCATGACTCAAGTCCAGACAGTCTGCAAGGGGAAGTTTCCCTTTCTCTGGATGTGCTGTATGTACAAAGGGTGGGAACCTGCGGGGAGTGCCTCGGTATCCGGCCAAGAGATAAGAGAAGCTTGCTCCGTGTCTCTCTTGGCCCCTGGGTCCACCCAGGCCTGAAGAACACATCTGGATTTAACAGTCTCAAAGCCACCACATTCCCTTCTACTATAAAAATGTCAGTTTCTTGACCTAGGCTGGCTTTGGACAGTCCTTCAGGGTTTCTAACGCTCTCTCTTCATAAATGTATCTGTCAATACTTCTGACAGGTGCCACATACAATGCTGGGTAGAGACACCCCATGGGTCAGTATCTCTGAGTTTTAATCTTAAGGAGATATCTGCCCCAGAGCCATGTGCAGTGCTGTGTGAGAGCCAGTACCTGTCCCCTCCCCTGAAGTGTGACAGCCAGCATTCACTTACTCAACAGGAACGGTGACACCGCTTAGCCCTGGGCGGCTTCCCCCAATAGTGACACCAGGTGACGTTTACTAAGTAGCACGCTTCATGTGTTTACAGATTTCATTTCAGTTTCTTTTCACAACCCTCTGGGGTGGATTTTGTGATCTCCTTTTTACAAATAAAAGTCTTGGAAATTGTTGGAACTTTCTGGATCCAAAACATGTGTCTGTGGAAATCCAAAGCTCATCCTCTTAGATGGAAATTTCCTTATCTTCAAAACGTTATTTATGTGTTTTTCATATTTATTTAAACTATTAATGCTAATGATGTAATAATTATTATATTAATTTATCGTTTATTTATTGGGAGAGGCTGTCTCAGCTTACTTTCTATGGCCATGATAGATCATGATCAAAAGGAACTTGTGGAGAAAAGGGTTTATCAGGCATACACACCTTGATCACTGTCCATCACTGAGGGAGGTCAGACCAGGAACACGGGGACGGCAGGAACTGACACAGAAAGCATGGAGGAAGGCTTCTTCCCTCTGGCTTGCTCAGCTACCTTTCTCATGCAAGTGGCTAACTTGAGAAATCCTACTGCTTCTGCCTTCAGATTCACAACCCAGTGAGTAGTGGTGGAGGTTGGGGGGTCTCAACATCTGAATTTGAGGGGAACACAAGCCCACCACAGTGCCTTTATTAACTAGTGTTGGGAGAATTTTCTCAGTGTGGGGAAATACAATGTCTACCCTCTCTTCTACGGTTCCAATGGCAAACCAAAGTATGATTCCATCCGAGTTCCCCCTGGGGACCAATGAGTTCACTTACAGTGCATAGACGAGGGCTTACTGGCAGGAGTATGGGGGACCCCAAGGCAGCCATACTGGGAAGTCTTCACCCAGCATGAATGATGGCTTCCAAAGAGATGCCCCCCTTCCCAGCCTATAGTCTAGCCCCTCCTGAAAGCCCCTCCCAAGGCCACTGTGCAATTATGAAAAACTGAACAGGACTGCCTGGGAGGCGTGGCGGGACACAGGTGAGGGTTCATGGCCCTCCCTCTGCTCTCTCCTGTGAGGGAATGTCTACGGTTAGCAAGGGCAGCTCTTTACTAGCGGGCACAGCTGACCTCCCGAAGGGACAGGCCTTGTTTGGCTGAGGGGAGTTGGCTACCAAGGAGATGATGAATAATTCTAGCTTCAAGCCAGCCTCAGAAGTCTCTAGGTGTACCGGGTGGTGGTGGCACACGCCTTTAATCCCAGCACTTGGGAGGCAGAGGCAGGTGGATCTCTGAGTTTGAGGCCAGCCTGGTCTACAGAGTGAGTTCCAGGACAGTCAGAGCTACACAGAGAAACCCTATCTGGAAAACAAAAACAAAAACAAAAACAAACAAACAAAAAAAGAAACCTCTCAAAAAACCAAAAAAAAAAAAAAAAAAAAAAAAAGAAGAAGTCTCTAGGTGAGCCAGTGCTTCACAGAGACCAGATTCTATCAGGCAGGGCCCCTACACACACACACACACAGACACAGACACAGACACACACACATACAGCATACCATACATACATACACATGCACATGTAAACACATGCACACACACAGCATAGCATACACATACACACAGCACATCACACATATATATATATACACACATCCATACACACACATAGAGCAATACACACATATACACCTACCTACACACACACACACACACATACTCTCTTCTACAAATTTTTTTTTTTTTTTGATTCTTCAGCTGACAGCAAGAGGGATTATTGTACACGAGTTACACTTGGCCACTTAAGAGAACAGAACTAGTCCAGAATGCCAAAGGTCCGGGGCAGAGGGCCAGCCAGGGGGACTGTTTCGGTTGTAACAAAGGCAGTCATTTCCCCAGGTGATCTCGGCGAGGTGACGTCCCAGGTCTACGGAGACTTATTACCGACAGCAGCATATACAGTCCGACAACTTGGTCCGGTGTCCCGGCTCTCGACATCCCTTACTTGTGCCCCTGTGGGCTTCGTGGGTGCACGAAGTCTCTTCTTCCGCCACTTAGCTCTCATGGTGCAGGAGTCTCAAGGAAGATGGCGCTAAGACCAAGCTCTCTTCTACAAATTTTTATGCACCTGACCCATCTCCCTGACTCCCCCTCCTATTTTTTAAAGGTCATTTACATGTATCTATTCGTATGTGCCTGTGACCACCCACATATCACATGTATGGGTGTCAGAGGGCAACATGTAGGAATGGGCTCTCTCCTCTTCACCATGAGGGTCCAGAGAATTGAACTCAGGTAATCAGGGGTGGGAGCAAGCATCTCTACCCTCTGAGCCATCTTGCTGTTCCCTCCTCCCTTAAAAATATTTTAAGTAAGTATACATATATGCACGTGTGTGTGTGTGTGTGTGTGTGTGTGAAGGACAACTTGTAGGAGTCAGTTTTTTCCCCTCGTCGTGTGTAGGTCTTTGGGATCGAATTCAAGTTGTCAGGCTTGGCGGCAAGCACCTTTGCCCGGTGAGCCATCTTGCTGGCCCTCTTAGCTAATTCTCCACTTGGACCATGCACCTGCCTTCCCAGGTCCAGGGCTCTTGGTCTATCACTGACTGTAGATAACCATCCACTGGCTCGCTCGCTCGCTGGCTCTGCCACGTCTCTGTCTCTGTTGTCTCTAAGACCAGTTCTAGATCCTAGTGGCTGATGCCCTCTCCCTCCCTCAGAGCCAGACTTTCCTGAGGCGATGTCTCCACCCATCATCCCCGCCTCCTCCGCTCGCGGGGGCGTGGCTCAGACCGGCTTCTCGGCCGCCAGTTCCCCCCAGGCGTACTGCTTTCCCACAGAGGAAGCCACGAGACCTGTTCTCCTTATCTACCATGACCTTTACGCTGGGCAGCTGGTCACCCTCCCTTGGTAAACCTGCGCATGCCCAAGGTTCAGCTACCAGGTGTCTCCCCAGTGCGGATCTCGTCATCCGTTTTCTTCCCGCTTGTCACAGCTGTTTCCGGCCTCTCCATACCAAAGGCGGGCAGCAACTGCCCAGGCAACCAAACCGAAGTTTTGCAGGAAAGCAAGGGGCTACCAAGTTGCTCACGGAAACAACCAGGGGTCGGCAATGTAGCCCGACTGGTAGAGTGTTTACCTAGCATTCACAAAGCCCTGGACCCCATGCTCAGACCACATAAGCCCCATGGAGGGAGCGTGCCTATAATCCCAACATTCAAGGCATACTAAGTTTGATGCCGGACTGGGTGACATGAGAACCTGTCTCAAAATTTTTTCTTGTCAAACAAGGAGGAGGAGGAGGAGGAGGAGGAGGAGGAGGAGGAGGAGGAGGAGGAGGAGGAGGAGGAGGAGGAGGAGGAGGAGGAGGAGGAGGAGGAGGAGGAGGCAGCCCAGTGTGCCTAGGAGGCAGAGGCAAGCGAATCTCTGTGAGTTCAAGACCAGCCAAGGATGCACAGATCCTGTCTCAGAATCAAGAACAAAAGGACGGAAGGAAAGGGAAAGCGAGGGAATGGAGGACCAGCTCTTTTCCACACACCAGTTGGGTACAGCGTAGGCCAAGCAAAGCCTTGCTAAATCACGTCCACCTTGCAGGCTGCATCCGCTGCAGACCAACCACCCTCTCCTTGGCTTCTGTGGGCGTTGCGTACACGCAGTGTGCACTTAAACACGTCGAGGCAAACAGTCATTCACGTAAAATACAAATAAATCTTAAAAAGAAGATGAAAGAGCAGTCCTGGAACCATGGCTCACTAAAGTAAAGCCAACAGCCTCCTTAAATAGACAGGAGGGGGAATTTCCACCAATGGCGGCGATCGCGACATGCAAATGTGGGTTACTACTTGCACCAATCACAGCACTGCCTCCTTAGCTCTACCAGCAGTTGCTTTGGTAGGCGACCAGGGGCGCACCTCAGGCCTTCTTGGAAAGAACTGCAGGGTCATCTAGCGGTCACATAAGCTAGTGATAACAACAGGTCCAGTGCTTTTTGAAACAATTTTTGCTGAGGCTGCACCATCAGGCCTAAGAATAATCAACGGCCATCACTGGGCCGACAAGATGGCTCCGTGGAGTAAGGGTGCTTGCTGCCAGGTGTGATGAGCCAGGGCCCATCATGGGAGGAGAAGAGAATAAAAGAATAAACTGCAAATTGTCTTCCACCCTTCATATGTGTATCATGGTAAATCTCTCTCTCTCTCTCTCTCTCTCTCTCTCTCACACACACACACACACACACACAAATAAATGTCCAATATCCATCTACCCACCCCATCTCCCCAACCCTCTGAGACAGGGTTTCTCTATGTAGCCCTGGCTGTACTAGAACTCAGTCTATAAAACAGGCTGGCCTCGAACTCAGAGATCCACTTGACTGTGCCTTCTGAGTGCAGGGATTAAAGACATGTGCCACCACCGCCCAGCATTATGTGGCTTTCTTAAGCTATCTGTGGACTTCTGGTGCTGGTGTAAGTGGAGTCTGTCTGTCTGTCTGTCTGTCTGACAGTTCTTTCACTCAGGCAGCCAGGGCTGCACAGGAAGGCCCAAGAGTTGCCTGTTCAGGACTCAAATTGCCCCAACCCCAACATCTATGCTAATTTACAGGAAAAATAACCAGGAGTACTGACAATAACTTAAAAATTTAGTCATTAACATTAACAGTAAGACTCTGGAGCTGGCTAATCGGGGGCTGGGGATTAAACTCCAGACCTCGCATATGTATAGAAAGTGCTTTATTAACAGAGCCATCTCTCTCCAAGACAACCCATGACGACGTGGGCTATCTCTTCAGCCCCATCTCCCCAGCTCCATAGTTTAAACCCTCTTAAATGGCAAACAAGAAACGCTCTAAATCCAGAAAGATTGCTGACCTAAGTCAGTGAGAGACAGAGCCCAGACCGCCAGCACCCGCGTGAGTGCTAGGCTGGTGTGCTGAGGCTCGGGAGGTTGAGTGAGTCCCTTCAGCAAGCTGGCCTGCTAGACCAGCCGAATCTGCAAGCTCCGGGTTCAAGTGTGAGGCCTTGCTTCAGCATAGAAGGTGTAAAGTGATCTCGAAGGCCCTAGAAATAGCTGGCCTCACAGCCTACATGTGTGCACACACATGTGAGCACACATACAAAAGCAAAAAGAAGAGAAAGAGGGAGAAGAAAGAAAAAGAAGCGGTGGGGTTGCTCTGTGGTTAAAGGGGCTTGCCGCCAAGCCTGGCAATTTGAGTCCAATCCCTAGTGCATACACGATGGAAGGAGAGCAGTGTGCCTGACTGCGTGAGCACCACACACGTCCCCAAATGAATGTACTTTTACAGTTTATTTATTTATTTAATTTTTTTGAGACAGGGTTTCTCTGTATAGCCCTGGTTGTCCTGGAACTCACTTTGTAGACCAGGCTGGCCTCGAACTCAGAAATCCACCTGCCTCTGCCTCCCAAGTGCAGGGATTAAAGGCGTGTGCCACCACCGCCTGGCCGAATTAATAGATTTTTGGCAGATGTCTTATGATTTATTTTTATTATTTAAAATGTGTGTGTTAGTGTGTGGGTATGTGCATGTGAGTGCAGGTGCCCTCAAAGGCCAGAGCCATCGAATCCCCTGGAGCTGGCGTTAAAGATGATTGATGTAAGCTACCCGACATAGGTGCAGGGCATCGAACTTCGGTCCTCTACAAGAGAAACTCGCGTTCTTAATCAGACATTTTAACACTGCTTTCTACCCTCACAATGCCTCTGAGATAGATATCCCTGCTATCTTAGTAGGGAATGGAAAAAAACAAGACAATACTCACAATGGAGTGCCATTTCTAAAACTTATAGAAGGAAATCGCTGGCACCTGGGCGGAAACCCTGGAGACGGAAATTGCGGAGGACTCTGGGTCCTCAGTTGGCAGCCCACGCGGGATGTAGAGTCCGGTTGCTCAGGGCAGCGGAGCCTTTAAGGGGCGTGTCAGGGGCGTGGCCCCAGCGGTCGCCCGCTCTCCCAGGCTGCCCCGCGCGCGCGACGGCAGTTCGGCCACGTCCCTGGCCACGTCGCGCCCGCTCCCGCCATCTTTCGCCGCTTCCTCTCTCAGGGGCTGTCGCCGCGTCCTGAGTCGCTGCCGAGCTCCGGTGCCGCCGTGCCGCGCCGACCGCCACCGCCATGAACATCTTCCGGCTGACTGGGGACCTGTCCCACCTGGCGGCCATCGTCATCCTACTGCTGAAGATCTGGAAGACGCGCTCCTGTGCTGGTGAGCGGCCGCCGGGGCGAGGCGCGCGGGGCAGGAGCGCGCGCGCCTTCGGCCCATTCGACCGACCCATTCGGCTCTCGGTCGTTCGGAGGCTTGTGCGGGGATTGCGATGGCCAGACACACCCACCTCGGCCTGCCCGGCGGGCAACGAAACCCCTCCGGGTGTGCACGGGGGCTGGGGTGTCCGTCGCAGCTCTGGGCCCCCCGTTCTGCGCTTGGTCCGCTCGCGAACTTGATCCGTCCTGGCTCAGGGAGCGCTGGCGTAACTGCCCCCGCGTCCTGCTGCATCTGAAAAGTTTAGCACGGGATCTGTGGGGTTCTAGTAGGCGTGTCCCTCTCCTTGGACTTTTGGGGGGCGCCTCTGAGTCCCCAGGAATCAATGGGAGACTTGCTTGAGGAGGATGGATAGGACCGCGAGCTAGCAGGGCCTGACGTGGCAGCCAGGCCACCCGCGAAGGTGGGGCTGGTTGGAAGAAGAGGGGCATCCTGCTCTTCCTCCTGTTCTCGTCAAGGACTAGAGCAGAGGATGGGATGGCGAGGCAGGATGGTGTCAGGTCAGGCCCGTGCTTACAACTGAAGGGGCTGCACTCAAGTCTTGGGGTTCAGGATCTCATGCGTCATAAAAAGAGATGTGGATCTTTTAAGTGAGTTACTTGGCATGGTTTTCATGCTACTCTGAGAGGCAAGCTAGTTTTTCATTCTTGAGTGTGGCTGTCTCTAATAACTGGTTCTCTTAAACTGCAAGCGCTGGGTACCACTGAGGTCTCTGGTCTCTCCTTTCTCCACGTCACCAGTGAGTTGGCGCTGTACCTCCCTCAAACTACACTGCAGAGAGGCAGTAGAATGAACTTTCCTCACATAATAGCTGTGGGTTTCTGCGTTGCATTAAATATTAGGAATCTTAGAAGTTTTAGTTAAGTTCTTGGCAAATGTGATGGCGCTTGTCTGTAATCCCAGCCCTTGAGAGGTGGAAGCCTAAGGTTCAGGAATTCAAAATCAGCATGGACTATATGCTGGCCCTTTCTCCAAAAACACCCCTTCCCCCTCAAAAAACCCCCAATAATAAATTGGTTGATTAGGTAATTAAATATATCCATAAACACTGTCCTTAAATTTAATGCTATGTCCCCCAATGAAGTAACTTTGTAAACTCATTAATTTTTTTTCAGAGACAGCAGAAATTAGAAATCCTAAAGGACCTGGGTGATGGAGACGCCACCTCTCTGGTTTATTAATAAACACCTCATCTAAAGTAACCCCACCTCTTTGACTCTGCTCTCTGAAGGTCTCATCTCTCCCTGGAACGTAGTTGAGACCCAGGAAGTAAGCGCAACCCCAAAAGACCTTTGATCAGACAAAGTGGATGTTACAAAGTCCTTGTACTGAAACCAGGGTGTCCGACTGGGAGGCGAACTGAGAGGCTCGATGGTGTGATTCGCGATGACAGTAAATTAATTAATCGCTGCAGTTGCAATAGGTTGCATTAAGCAGTCAGCCGAGGGCTTTATATATGCAGTCCTTAAAACAACATGTCGGCAGGTCCCCATACTGCAGGAGGGAGCCGAGACTTAGGGAGGGGAGCAAGGCTTTGATGAAGCCAGGATTGAAGCATAGGCAGTAATGAGTTTGGGATTTCCAATTAATGTTTGCTTTGGCCTAAGCAGTTTCAGTTTGCACATTTGATGCCAGTGGTTCTGGCACGTTTGTTGTTGGATTTGGATGATACTTTTAGTCTTTAGCTGTCTTTCTAAATCTCTAAGTCTCTTCTTCTTTCTTATGTTCTTCTGCTAAGTAAAGATATATTTTATTTTTGACTGTGTGGGTGCTGGTTCCACATGATATTCCCATGGATCTGTAGTTACAGGCAGTTATGGGCTGCCTAAAGTGCTGAGAGCTGAACTCCGGTCCTGCAAGAGCAGTACCCTTAATGGTTGAACCCTCTCTCCAGCCCCAAGAAGAAGGGTTTTTTTAATTGTTAATTTTTTTGCATACCTGCATGAGTTTACTACAAGCGTGCAGAAGCCCATGGAATCCAGAAGAGGGGGCTCAGATCCTCTGGAACGGAATCGGGCAGTTGTAAGCCACATGTCGTTGCTGGAAATAGCCTGCAAGCGCGCTGAACTGTGGGGCTGCCTCCCCAGCCCCACGGAGTAGAGCTTAGGGAACTGTGAGTAAGCAGGAAAGGAAGCAGGCTGCTATTTAATATTCATTGTTTTCATGGGAGATTAGAGCATTGAGGAAAACCCAGCATGTGAGCTAGAAGTTCAGTTTGTGATTCCCCAGTATGCCTTGGACAATAGATAGTAAGCCATCCTCACTCTTGGACTCAAGATCCTCTTTATTCTGCTATATACACTTTTCTGACCTTTCAAAAATGAAAATCACCAAGATTGTTTAATTTGAATTAAATGCTGACTTGTGTAGATGCTCTGTTTTTCCATGCTGAGTTTCAAAGTTGTTTATGGGCTTTTGAAAGAGGAAGAACTTGATCAGAGTTTCTCAAATATCCGGAACCTGAGCCTCATCTGTCCAGGTGGTGGTTTTCAGTTTGAAAATCGGGACTCGTTTTAGGGTTTCAACACCAGCTTTGAACGTAAACCACAGGGCATTTCCCTAAGGGGCCAAGGAGCAGACAGTAAGGGTCTGGACATGACAGTTTTGAGTACTCAGTGTTGCCTCAATGTGGGTCCTCCTGTGCCGGCCTCCCCAGAGCTAGGATTGCAGGTATGCCAGGTTTTGAGGACCTGTTTTATAGTTGGGCCAGTGAGCTGATTGTGCTCCAATGTAAATGTGGGGTGTGTCTTGTCACTGTAGAGGGAAACTTCAGTGAGAATGTCTTGTGTCCTGAGCTGCCAGGCAGCTTGGTGGTCAAGTTGTCTTTAGGGTGTCACTGTTTTGCCCTAATCCCTTATCTAGGGTACCTTGGAAGAAGCTGTAATGTTTACTTTTTTTTTTTTGACTTTTTCAAGACAGGGTTTCTCTGTGTAGCCCTGGCTGTCCTGGAACTTACTCTGTAGACCAGGGTGACCTCAAACTCAGAAATCCGCCTGCCTCTGCCTCCCAAATGTTGGGATTAAAGGCTTGCGCCACCACCGCCCGGCATGTAATATTTACTTATTTATGGAGTTTGAACCGAGGGTCTCACTGAAGTCAGGCCAAATCCATAACCCAAAGCTGTGTTTTAAGGTGAAGTGCTTTCTATCTAACTTTTCCTATAGGCTGATCGTCACTGTCAGTGTTGTACCGTGAATTTAAATGACTAGTGAGTCCTGTGAGGCGTGACGTCCAGCCTCCTCCTTTTGTAAACCTTTCAACATATCAAACTTGACGGGAGCTCATGTCTCTGTATGTCACGGAACTGAATAGCTTTATATTTGAAGCAAATAGAAAACTTCCTTTCTCTCTTTTCTTTGTTTGATTTTTTTTTTTTTTTTTTTTTTTTGGCTGATATTGGGGATTGAGCCTAGGACCTCATGATCTTATGCACACTGGTCAAGCTCTTCCATAACTCTCTACTCCCAGGGTTAACACTTGTTGTCTTCCTCAGTATTTGAAGCTTTTGCATCATCGCTTTCCTAGATTCCTCTTGGATCTGTGTTCTCTGACCCTTTGAGGACTAGCTAATCTCTTCCCAATCATCGTCATGCATGGCTTGACACCCTCTTGTGTGCCCAGCCGTGAGAGTGCAGATGGCAGGAGCCTTGGTTCCATCCCTGCATGTTATGAAGTGGGCGTGGCGATGCGCGCTGCAATCCCTGCCTCTGCAAGTGGACATAGGAGGACCAGAAATTCAAAGCCCTTTTTGAAAGAATCTGGAGAGTAAGAAAGAAGCTGCAGTGGGAGAACACTTGTCTAGTATGGGTGAGGCCTGGGTTCGCACCTTGTGTTGCACAAAGACACAGGTCAGGTGAGGGGGTAAATCGTGTGAAGGACAGTGACTTCTCTGAAGTAAAGTGGAGGGAGGAACCCAAGGATACCTCCTGTGACATATCAACAAGAAGCTTGAAGATTGCTGAAGAAAAGAGTGGTCATGAAGCCAAAGATATCCTTGAGCTTCTTACCCTCCTGCCTGCACTCGGACTGCTGAGGTCACAGGCATATGCTGTCCTGCCCAGTTTATGGAGTGCTGGGTACTCTGTCACTGAGCCACATCTCCAGCCACAAAGCACTGTCTGAGATAAGAGATGTTTGTATAGAATTTGTAACAAAAACTATAAGCAGGCTGGAGAGATGGCTTCAAGTTGAAGCTTACTTGCTGCTGTTCAGATCAGAGTTCAGTGCTTAGCACCCACAGTGGTAGGCTCTAGGTGGGAAATTATAAATAATTCAAATGGTCAATGGTCTTTTTATTTATTTTTATATTATTATTATTATTTTTTTTTTTTTTTTTGAGACAGGGTTTCTCTGTGTAGCTCTGGCTGTCCTGGAACTCACTTTGTAGACCAAGCTGGCCTCGAACTCAGAAATCCACCTGCCTCTGCCTCCCAAGTGCTGGGATTAAAGGCGTGCGCCACCACTGCCTGGCGGGTCAGTGGTCTTATAATTTTGTTTATGTCCACACTGGAACAGCATAGAACAAGAAAATGTGTGTTCATAACAGGGAAAGATGATTCCAAGACATTAATTCAAACAACAGGTTGTAAAGCATAAGGTTACTTTAAAGGGTAAAAATGTTTATGGATACACATACAAACGCAGTGAAAAGGGGCATTAAGTGGCTGGAGAGGTGGCTCAGCAGTTAAGATCACTTGCACACTCAGGTTCACTTCCCAGCACTTACATGGTGGTTAACAATGATCTGTAGCTCCAGTTCAGGGACCCTGACTGCTTCTGGCCTTCATAGGCACCAGGCACACGTGGTGCACATACACGTGGCTAGACACTCATACACATAAAACAGTCTTTAAAAAGGAGGGGCATTAAAGCAGCTCATACGGGCTGGGGAGATGGCTCAGCGGTTAAGAGCACTGACTGCTCTTCCAGAGGACCTGAGTTCAATTCCCAGCAATCACATGGTGGCTCACAACCATCTGTAATGGGATCTGATGCCCTCTTCTGGTGTGTCTGAAGACAGCGACAGTGTACTCATAAATAAAATAAATCTTTAAAAAAAAATTTAAAGCAGCTCATACTTAAATACACTTAAAATGGAGCTAGGAGGGCTTTTTAGGAAACTGGGACCGGAGAGATGACTGCCATGGAGAGCGTTCTGCATTTCCAGCGGACTCAGGTTTGGGTCTGATACCTTCTTGTCTCTGAGGGCAACTGCACATGTGCCCTTAACCCACAGGCAAAGACATGTATAATTAAAAGTAATAAAGATAAATCTTTTTAACAAGACATTATACTCTTTCTGTATATTTTAACTCATTTGAAAATTTTGAAGAATAATTGGCATGTTTTTTTTAAATAAGAAAACAGACAGCCAAACAGTATTTAGCAAGACTCCTTCCTCAAGGACTCCCAGCAGCATGTGTGCTATGAGCACTCTCCCTGTCTCTTCACCATTCCCAGCATGGTAGTGTGATCTGCCTCTGTGACAAATGCAGAACGTAGAATTAGGGTGCTGTGTAATAGGACTAGGCTTACCCTGTACCTCAACCCAGCTTGAACCTAGACCTCTGGTTCCCGACCACCTCCCTTCCTGCTGAGAATCTAGATATGCTAGATAAATACGCTACAGGTGAGCTTCATTCCTGCCTTTAGACAGACGATACTGACGTGTAGCTCCAGCTAGCTTTGAACTCTGATCTTCCTGTCTCAACTTGGCGATTACAGATAGGCTGGGATGGCAGGCTTGTTCTGCCATGCCTGGCAGTGAGGTTGTTCTGAAGTATTGGGTTGTGGAGTCCAGTGAAAGGTCAGGAGCTCTAAAAGAATGTCCAAACTGGGTGTGGAGGTGCACACCTGTAATCCCAACACTTGGACAGGTGGAGGCAGGAGGATGAAAAGTTCAAGAACAGCACTGACTCCATAGCAGCAGATTCAAGGTCAGCCTGGGCTATTTGTCCCCACGGAAAGAAGATACTTTTTAAAAAGTTAGAATATGCAGATGCTTTGAGAGAGTTTTAGAAGTGTGTCCAGACCCACAGCGCTTGGTGGCATCCCTGCTGTTACTAGAATCTCCTTTGTTTGGATAAGGCACCTAGTGTATAAACCAGTAGGCATGTCAGAAACCCAGCTTTGAGCCTTAGCTGTAATTTTAAGTCCTGTGGTCTCAAGTGCGGAGATGTGTGCTTTCATAAACTTTACTGAGCTTTTGGGGAAAGAGAAGCATGAGCGATATCACTTGACAAGTTTTGCTTTTGAATGCAGCTGTCAGATGCATTTGGTACCAGGATGTCACTGAAGTGCTCACAGTGAGTGTGCCCTGTGAGTGCTTGTTGTAATGGAACAAACGCTGGAACTTTCTTTTCTTTCTTTTTTTTTTTTTTTTGATTTGGCTTTTTTGAGACAGGGTTTCTCTGTGTAGCTCTGACTGTCCTAGAACTCACTCTGTAGACCAGGCTGGCCTCGAACTCAGAAATCCGCCTGCCTCTGCCTCTGCCTCCCAAGTGCTGGGATTACAGGCGTGCGCCACCACCGCCCGTCAACGCTGGAACTTTCTGGTCCACAGTCAAGTTGCTATTGCCTGTGGTTGTAGCTCATCCATAAGGTACTTTCCTAACATGAGGCTCTAGGTTTGTCCCTCAGTATTGTGCTAGGTATACAAAACGACTGCAGATCCATCAACAGACAGCTAAGACAACAGTTATTCCATTCCACCCCTACCCTCAGGAGATTTCTGCCACCCCCACACCCCCATCTTTAGCTTGAGATTGCTTCCTTCCGTGAAGAAGATGGGACACTTTTTCAGTGGTAAAGGGAAAAGCTGCTACTTGCTAGAGAAAATGGTTGCTGCATCCTGTAGCATCCCAGAGTCCCAGATAGAGTTACCATGTGGATTCCCATCGCACATACTACCTGTCTTCTCCTTTGTCCAGTGTTCACCCAGGGAGAATCTCACCCTCCAGCTGGTAGGAAGTTAGGGCCAAGCCCAGAGCACGTTGTCTGTTTACAGTCCTAAGACACCAGAGGATTCAGAAGTTACATCCAGAATAGCATACTATGGGACAGTGCAGGGCATGAAGATAAAGTGAATTCCATTTTCTTTTGAGCGTGTGTTTCTCTGAACCCTGCTATGAGTCAGGTATAGTGGGCAGCACAGGAAATACTAAATGGAACAAGCCACAACTTCCACAAGAGATTCTGTGTAGAGTGGAGTTTTGCAGAGGACAGGAACCAGAGTTTTGTGGGAGGCCAGAGGACAGTCTCAGGTGTCCCTGCCTTCTACTTCATTTGAGACTGTTCTCCACTGCATAAGTCAGGCTGTCTAGTCCATGAGCTTTCGGGGACTCTCCTGTCTCCACCCCTACCCCACATCCATCTCTGAGTGGAAGCGCTGTGATCACAAATGCCTGCTCCTGTGCCCGGCTTCATATAGGTTCTGGGGACCCTCTCACTTGAATGACTAGTGTTTCACCTGCTGAGCCAGCTCCACAGTGTCTTATACGGTCTGTGGGGAGGCCAGGGCAGCAGCTGGCATGAAATACCTGCTGGGTAAATCAGCAGCATCAAGGCAGGGTGTCTCCATCTCCCAGCGGAGGTGATGGATGTCCAGGCGGGTCTCGGGACAGGGATGAGTACCACCCTGCCTTAGTGTGGGGATGCTGAAGGTGACATGGATGGCCCTGTTGGAATAAACTGCCTGCCTGTGTTCTGTCTTACTGGAAATACTGGAAAGAGCCATGTAGCAGATGACCTGGGAAATTCTCAAGGCTCCACCAACATCCTTAGGACCTGTCTGGTGCTCCTGTCTTTCTCCATCCTGTTCTCACTCCAGGGCTTAGTATCTGCTTCACCATTTCTCCTCTACAACATTAATCTCTGATAGAAAATCGTTGCCATTTCCAGGCAAAGCAGTCAGCAGCAGATTGGCTGCCCGGCTCTGCCCTAGGCCCTTGTGGAAGCAGGTCAACTCTTCTCCTTTCTGGTCAGGCCTATGAAGGGCCTGGTCCTCATACAGAGAAAGTGCTCATACCCAGGCTTGTACTCTGTACGCTGTAGATGACCGAAGGTGTCAGAGGAATGCGCACTTGCCATGCGCACAGGGGTGACGCGAGCAGGTGGGACGAGTTTTCTCGGGCCCATGCCCAGTGCAGTAGTGTGCGCCACAGCTGAGGGGTTCAGACTGATACCAGTCACCTTCCATTTGTCCTAACTGCTCAGGCTGCAACATCTTGAAATTGGCACAGCCACGTGGGCAAATGTATGTGTCTGAAAGGTCAGCTGTACACTGTGTGCTGGTCTCCCCCATGTTAGCTGTGGCTGCCCTACTGCAGGTGGAAACATGGTATCAGGGTGTATCAGTTTGTATTTTGTATTGTTTTGAGGCAGGGACTCCCTGTGTAGCTCAGGCAGGCCTGGAACTCAGTCTTCCTGCTTCCCAAGTGTTGGGATTTGAGGCACGTGCCCGCACAGCCAGCCAGTTAGGCGTGTGAAGGCACAGATGGTAAGGAAGGTAAAGGGGAGGAAGCCGGAATGAAGCAGTGAGCTGCTGGAGGGAGCTCAGGCCTTGTGGGTGCCTGTCTTGGGGTATTGGCCATAGTTTAATGAAACCGCTTTCCTCGAGTCATCCACTGTAGCAGGACACGGTAGGAGAGCTTGAAAGGAGGCTTCTAAGGAAGGAGAACTTTCCTCTGGCCTAGTCAGCTGCTCCCAGAGCCTCCCCTATGTGCGGGCCGCCCAGGGCGATCCCATGACCTCAGGAATCACAGCTCTTCCAGGCCGCCCTAACTCCTGCCTTTTGTTCCTTCAGGTATTTCTGGGAAAAGCCAGCTCCTGTTTGCACTGGTCTTCACAACTCGTTACCTGGATCTTTTTACTTCATTCATTTCATTATATAATACATCTATGAAGGTATGGTATGATATCAGCTCCAGTGCATTTATCCACCTGGGGGAAATATTAGCTTTTTTTTTTCTGTTTAAAAATCTTTCAAGAATGATAGCTAGGTATGCTGTTCTTTTAATTTTTTTTTTTTTTTAATTTCAGTATGTGCATGTGTATATGTGAATGCAGACTTGCACATGCTGCAGTGTCCATGTGGAGGCCAGAGGAGACTTTTGGGAGTAAATTATCTTCTTTCTCCTAACTCAGATTGTCAGGCTCAATTGGCAAGGACTTATACCTACTCAACCATCTTGCTCGTGTGTGTGTGTGTGTGTGTGTGTGTGTGTGTGTGTGTGTGTTTCAATATGTATATCCTTCTATCTCTAATCTCCCAACCTTCCCCCATCCTGTCTGCGCTAGGTCTTTCTTCTTTACGTATTTATTTTATAGTGCTGGGGATTGCCTCCGGGCCTCGTACTGCAAGCAGTTTATACTGTGCTAAGAACTTGTTCGAGGCTCCCTCTACTTTGCGTTTGAAAGCATCTTCATAAGTAAGGTTAAAGTAGGCATGCAGTATTTGGGTTTACGATCTTCACTAAAAAATATAAAACAAAACAAAACAAAACTTTAGGGCCAGTGAGGTGACTCAGTGGGGAAGGGGGCTTGTCACCAAGTCTTTCAACTTGAGTTCAATCCTGGGGACTCATTTAGTGAAGTTGAGAACCAGGTCCTATAAACTGTCCCCAAGCTGCCACACACACACACACACACACACACACACACACGCACGCACGCACAAACATGCATACCAAATATATGTTTAAAATTTAAGGAAAAGAAAAGCAAGTTTGAGTCACTGGTAATCATTCTGCTCTGGACTCTAGTAATCAGGAAATAATTAGCTGCCTTAAAAATGGCTAGGTTGGGCTGGGAGACAATTCAGTCTGCAAATTGCTTCTCACGAATGCCTGAGGGCCTCAGTTTGTTTCCCAGAACGCATATAAGTTGGGTATGGTGGCACCCACTTGTAGTCTCTCCTCTAGAGAGGTAGAGGCAGGAGGATCCTGCTGGCCTAGCCTGATTGCTGAGCCCCGTGGCTCAGAGCACCTTAGCTGAAGAGATGACTCAGCATATAGGAGCATACGCTCTGCAGAGAACATGACCTGGGCTCCCAGCACATAAGGAGGCTCACCACAGTCTGTAGCTCCAGCTCCAGGGGATCAGGCATCCCTACACACATCATATACATGCACAGACATACACATAAATTAAAGAACTCATAAACAAGCAAACACCCTGGATTGACTTGTGTCCTACACATAAATGCGTGCACACACAGGAACACAAATAAACCTGGATGGATGTATATATACAGACTAGCTAGGTTTCTGTTTGTTGTCTGAGTGAGATACTGGAGATAGATGGGAAGACAGGATCTCTTTTCCAACTGAGGTCCAGCTGTAGCCAGGTAGAGCCCTGGAAAGCTCCCGGCTGGAGTATGCCTGGACTGGTATGGTTCAGAAGTCTATGTGTGGGTGCACAAAATGTGTGTGCTTTGTTTATCATACATGACTAGGGTTGAAAGCCACAGTTTTAATCCTGTGCTGACTATAAATATAAATACATAACGAGGGTCTGGGAACTGTTTAGTGTCATTGGGTTTTTAAAGCATTTGAGGGCTTGGTGATTACCCTCATTTTCCCATTAAGTCATTTGCCCCAGTGTTTTCAAAATTAAGTTTCCCAAGTTGTGTTTCCTAGGGAGGAGTGGCTAGACACTGTGGGCCTTATCCCAGCCCTCTATATTCATGATTGAAATCTGCTGCTTGATTCTTAGGCCTGAGTGTCTGCAGTTTACAAATAGATATAATTTCAGAAAACCAGGCTTTTCCTTAGGGCCGGGTGACCTTTTGAAGATGGAAGAACACAGGGCTCAATTGTGAGTCCTGGAACAGCTCTGTCACTGTGTATACAGAGTTGCTGTCTTGGAGGCAGAAATGTTTCACAGACTAACTTTCAGGGTCTGGGGAGAGGCTGAGACGTGAAGAGCACTTACAGCTCTGACAGGACAGGAGCTCAGTACCCAGCGCCCACGGCGCCCGTGACTCTCCCCCCAGGGCTTCTGCTTCCCTGTTCTGGCCTTTGCAGGCATACAAACATTTGCACATACACATACAGATAAATCAAAAATAAAATAAATTTGGAGCTGGAGAGGTGCCTCATCAATTAAAATGTTAAAGTTCATACTGCTTTTTAAAAACATTTTTAAAGACTTATTTATTTTATGTGTATGTGTGCTTTGCCTGAGTTTATGTAAGTATCCCACACGTGTGCCCAGTGCCCTTGAGGTCAGAAGAGGGCATTGGCTCCTGTGGGGCTGAAGTTGCAGATGGTGGTAAGCTAGCTGCCTGTGGGTGCTGGGAGTTGAACCCAGATTCTCTGAAGGGGGGGCTCTCTCAACCAGCTCCTCTTCTCGTGCTGTTCCTGCAATGGACACCAGATCAGTTCTCAGCCCCTCGTCATGTCACCTGTAAGTCAACTTCCAGGGAATCTAATACCTTCAAGTCTGCAGGTAAACTGACCCACAGTCAGACACAGACACATAATGACTAAAAAGAACATCTTTTTAAAATAGTCGTTAAGGAGTGATGGCTCAGTGAATTACACCATTTGTTGCTCCTGCAGAGGACCTGATACCTCTGACTCCAGTTCCATGTGCATCAATCCCTTCTGCCCTTGGAGTGCACCAGACAGGCATGCGGTGTATTTATATGCAAGCAAACACTCACAAATATAAAAATCTTAAAAGTTAAATAAATAGCCTTCTAATAAATAAACAAAAGTAACTCTTGGCTTTTCTTTGTTATAATACCAGACTGAATTTCATAGCAACAATCCAAATATTTATTGTTTAAGTAATGATATTTTAAAATTTGTATATGTTCACTTATTTTGTTTGTCAGTACATCTGTGAGTGCACACAGGACACTGGTCAAATGTAGGTTCAGCACACCTCTAAGGAGTTGGTTCTCTCCTTTCAGCATACCTGTCCCAAAGATTGGACTCCTGTCGCTGGGCCTGGCCCCAAGTGCCTTTACCTACTGAGCCATCTTTTTGGCCGGAAACAAAGCAATTCAGTTTGAGTTAAAGCCACGGTGGCAGAATTTAACCTGGATTACGGTGCTTATCTTTACAGAACAGCTAGCCAAGGAGTCTTGGCCAGAAGCCCTCTGTCCAGAAGTGCACTGAACTTTGCATTCATTCTTTCCCTCTAAAGCTGCTGTGTCATACATAGCTCAAGAGACTAGAAGCCTGTTTCTTTGGAAGTTTCTTAATAGTTTTAAGATATTTGATCCAGCCAACCTGCTCCTAGGTAGAAATGCAAGAAAAAGAAAACATATAATCACACAAAGGCTGTAACACATGTTCATAGTAGCTACTTCCAGCCTACCAACAGGAAACAGGCCACCTCTCCTACCTGGGGAGCGAATGAGCAGATGGTAAGACACCTGTGCATTGGTCCTCTGCTCAGCACCAGGAGGCTCAGTGGATACATGTACTTGTTGGTTAATCCTGAGGTCTGGAGTTCAAATCCCAGCACCCACATTTGGTAGCCTCCAACAGGTTGTAACTCCAGTTTCAAGGGATCTGATGCCCTCTTCTGGTCTCCATGGGTACATGTGCACATGTACACATACATAAATAGAAATTCCTTTTTGAGTTCTAAAAAGTGGGAAATTACTAACGTGTAGTGACGTGTTCCACTTCATTCACATGGCACTCTAGGAAAGACAAAACTAGAGCCTTGAGGGGCTTAACTGAGGCAGCAAGGTAGAGTTCAGGGTACTAGAACTACCCTGTGTCCTAAGTGTGGTGGCTTTGTGTCTCCACAGAGTATACACCAGCCAAAAGTGAGTGAATGTGTGTGTGTCTGTGTGTGTTGAAAGCTGACCATGTAAGTGGTGACAGTAGTGCTTAGGAACGGTTGCACTGTCCTAATCCACTGTCTCCCTGTCTAGCTTATCTACATTGCCTGCTCCTATGCCACGGTGTACCTGATCTACATGAAGTTCAAGGCCACCTATGATGGGAATCACGATACCTTCCGAGTGGAGTTCCTGGTGGTTCCTGTAGGAGGCCTCTCATTTCTAGTCAATCATGACTTCTCTCCTCTTGAGGTTGGTTAAGGGTTATTTAGTGGTCATATCTGGCTTCCTATGTAAAAAAGACCTATTGACAGTAGTGGACTATTGTTGCCTTGTTTTCGTTTTGGTTTACAGACTTCTGGTATAATGTACACTGTTGCAAATAGATTGGTAAACCACCCAGGCACTTGGTGTCTGCTGTGAGTTTACTGTTAGATGTTTCTCCAGATTAAGCCTAGTGCCGTGCTACATGCCTGTTATCTCAACATTGGGAAGTAGAGGCAAAAAGGATCAGGAGTTCAAGGTCACTGTCAGCTACACAGTGAGTTTGAGGCCAGTGTGTGCAACTAAGACCTTGTCTCAGTAAAAGAAGGTGGGGCTGAGAAGGCAAAGTGTTGGACACCTGAGTTCCCTCTCCAGGGCACACATAATCCAAGTGTTGGCCAGTCAGAGATGGTGGTCACTGGGGCTCACTGGACAACTCATGGCTAATGAGACCTATTTAAAAAAACAGGTGAGCCGACTTGTAATCCCAGCACTCTGGGAGGCAGAAGCAGGCGGATTTCTGAGTTCGAGGCCAGCCTGGTCTACAGAGTGAGTTCCAGGACAGCCAGGGCTATACAGAGAAACCCTGTCTCGGAAAAAAACAAAATCAAAAAAAAAAAAAAAAACCAGGTGAATGGCACCTAAGAAATGACGCCTGAGATGACGCATGAGGTTATTCTCCAGCATGAGTACATGTGTACACACACTCACACATACACACCATACACTACACACTCAAACACACCAGATACACACACACACACACCACACACTCAAATACACCAGACACACACCACACACTCACACATACACACACACCACACACACAAACACCACACACTACACACTCACACACCACATACTACACACACACCACACACACATACACACACCATACATTCACACACACACACATACACACACCATACATTCACACACACACACACACACACACACAATGCAGATGCTTCTTGACTTCTAACATGGGTTTGTCCATTTATTGATAAACTTGTTAGTTGAAAAAAGTTTAATATAGCCAGCTTACCAACCCGGCACATTGTAGACTGTTGTTTCCCAGCAGCGCAGGCGATGACGCACTGTGGGTGACTGGGCTCTGCAGCTCACCGCTGCTGCCCAGCACCATAGCATATCCTACTAGCCCAAACAGGGGAAGATGTAAGCATGCTTTCTAGTGAGTGTGCATCAATTTCATATTGCCAGAGAGTTGAAGAGTTTTAAGGTAGAGCCCTCTGTAGTGAAAATCCAGTCGCCTGGTGGAGAGTCAGCAGGAAGTAGAATGGGTGGGGACTCTGGGTCTGGACAGGCGTACTCAAGAACATCTTCCGTGTGGACTCATGGTAGACAAGATCAGACAGTTCCCAGCTTCCCCAGCGCATCCAGCCTCTTCCATGGTGTTTGCCATTCTGTGTTGTGTGTGGTGGCTGGCTGCCCCTCCCAGCTGAAGCCAACCTCCTGTTTCAGATCCTGTGGACCTTCTCCATCTACCTGGAGTCCGTGGCCATCCTTCCACAGCTCTTTATGATCAGCAAGACTGGCGAGGCCGAGACCATCACCACCCATTACCTCTTCTTCCTGGGCCTCTACCGTGCTCTGTACCTAGTCAACTGGATCTGGCGCTTCTATTTCGAGGGCTTCTTTGATCTCATTGCTGTGGTGGCTGGTGTCGTCCAGACCATTCTCTACTGCGACTTCTTCTACTTGTACATTACAAAAGGTATGTCTGTTCCAGCCTGCACTTCATGGTTGCGGATTCTGTCCTGGGCCTGCTTGCCCCGCCCCATTCTTGGTGCTCTGCTAAACCACAAGAGCATCTGCCTCAGTGCAGCTTTAATGCCGCCCGCTGCCTCAGTGCAGCTTTAATGCCGCCCGCTGCCTCAGTGCAGCTCTAATGCCGCCCGCTGCCTCAGTGCAGCTCTAATGCCGCCCGCTGCCTCAATGCAGCTCTAATGCCGCCCGCTGCCTCAGTGCAGCTTTAATGCCGCCCGCTGCCTCGGTGCAGCTTTAATGCCGCCCGCTGCCTCGGTGCAGCTTTAATGCCACCCGCTGCCTCAGTGCAGCTTTAATGCCGCCCGCTGCCTCAGTGCAGCTTTAATGCCGCCCGCTGCCTCGGTGCAGCTTTAATGCCACCCGCTGCCTCGGTGCAGCTTTAATGCCACCCGCTGCCTCAGTGCAGCTTTAATGCCATCTGCTGCCTCAGTGCAGCTTTAATGCCGCCCGCTGCCTCAGTGCAGCTTTAATGCCGCCCGCTGCCTCGGTGCAGCTTTAATGCCACCCGCTGCCTCGGTGCAGCTTTAATGCCACCCGCTGCCTCAGTGCAGCTTTAATGCCATCTGCTGCCTCAGTGCAGCTTTAATGCCACCCGCTGCCTCAGTGCAGCTTTAATGCCGCCCGCTGCCTCGGTGCAGCTTTAATGCCACCCGCTGCCTCAGTGCAGCTTTAATGCCGCCCGCTGCCTCAGTGCAGCTTTAATGCCACCTGCTGCCTCAGTGCAGCTTTAATGCCGCCCGCTGCCTCAGTGCAGCTTTAATGCCACCCGCTGCCTCAGTGCAGCTTTAATGCCATCTGCTGCCTCAGTGCAGCTTTAATGCCATCTGCTGCCTCAGTGCAGCTTTAATGCCACCCGCTGCCTCAGTGCAGCTTTAATGCCGCCCGCTGCCTCAGTGCAGCTCTAATGCCGCCCGCTGCCTCAATGCAGCTCTAATGCCGCCCGCTGCCTCGGTGCAGCTTTAATGCCGCCCGCTGCCTCGGTGCAGCTTTAATGCCGCCCGCTGCCTCGGTGCAGCTTTAATGCCACCCGCTGCCTCGGTGCAGCTTTAATGCCACCCGCTGCCTCGGTGCAGCTTTAATGCCGCCCGCTGCCTCAGTGCAGCTCTAATGCCGCCCGCTGCCTCAGTGCAGCTCTAATGCCGCCCGCTGCCTCAGTGCAGCTTTAATGCCGCCCGCTGCCTCAGTGCAGCTTTAATGCCACCCGCTGCCTCAGTGCAGCTTTAATGCCATCTGCTGCCTCAGTGCAGCTTTAATGCCGCCCGCTGCCTCAGTGCAGCTTTAATGCCGCCCGCTGCCTCAGTGCAGCTCTAATGCCACCCGCTGCCTCAGTGCAGCTTTAATGCCGCCCGCTGCCTCAGTGCAGCTTTAATGCCGCCCGCTGCGTCGGTGCAGCTCTAATGCCGCCCGCTGCCTCAGTGCAGCTCTAATGCCGCCCGCTGCCTCGGTGCAGCTTTAATGCCATCTGCTGCCTCAGTGCAGCTTTAATGCCGCCCGCTGCCTCGGTGCAGCTTTAATGCCGCCCGCTGCCTCGGTGCAGCTTTAATGCCGCCCGCTGCCTCAGTGCAGCTTTAATGCCGCCCGCTGCCTCGGTGCAGCTTTAATGCCACCCGCTGCCTCAGTGCAGCTTTAATGCCGCCCGCTGCCTCGGTGCAGCTTTAATGCCGCCCGTCCGCGGTGTTTCCACTGTAAACACTCTGCTCAGTGGTAGCATGGCTGTCTAGCGTGCTCCATACCCTGGGCTTAATCCTCAGGGCTACAGAAGACCAGGCACAGTGACTCCAGCCTGGAACTCACGGTCATTCGCAGGTCCATTTCCACTCAGAGACTAACTTGAGTCCCCCTGCATGAGCCCCTTTCTCCAAACAAAATAAACAGAACCCCAAGGTTCAGTCAAGGCTAGAATTTCTCACAGCCATCAAAGATCTTACCGCTCAGTTGCAGTAAGTGTCTCAGGGAACGGTTTGAGGTATCTGTGCTCACAGATAAGTGGGGGAGACTACATGTGAGTCAGTAGCCTGCCCCTCCCCTTCCTATCAGTAAGTAGAACCGACACAGAGCTTTCCAATCCTACCTTTACTCTCCCAGACTGTTTGTTGGTGTTCAGGGTTTCTAGTTGCTGCCATGAAAATCTAGTGGTTAGCTCAACCTCCTTATGTATGTATATTTTTATATTTGTGTAAATGTAGGACATACAGATTTCTAGATGTCTTATAAAAACTACTTGTGGTCCTTGTTCAGAAAAGGAAGATGCACATTTATACCGAGGCAGGCAGAATCCTGCACAGCTGAGAGCGCAGACCCAGCCTGAACCCTGGCCACACAGCCAGCTTTCTAGTGCTGGGCCTGCTCTGTGCCAGGACATAATATCTTAGGTTTGTTTTTTGTTTTCTTTTGTTTTTTCTTGAGACAGAGTCTCATACATAGTACAGGCTAGTCTAAGTCTTGTACTGTTGCTGCTCAGCCTCCGTCCTCAGTGCCGATATACTATCTTAGATGTTTTAATGTTTAAAAATGTCAAGATACTCTTCGGTAAACTGTAGGTGTACCAGGAGCATCGTAACAGTGGCTTTGATTGGACAGGTCGGCACATATACATGTAATCACAGCATTTAGGAGGCTGATGTAGAAGCATCTTGATTTTGAGGCCAGCCTGGGTTGCATAGCAAGACTGTCTCACAAACAAAAAAGCAAGAACAGGGCTGGTGCCATGGCTCAGGGCTCAGTGGGCAGAGCGCTTGCTGTGCAAGTGTGCGAACCAGAGTGGGACTCCTGGACAGCCAGGCACAGGAGTGTGCGTCTGTGGTGGGAGGGTGCCTGTGGCAAGACAGCAGCTGGAGACAGGAGCATCCCAGCAGCTAGCCAGGCGTGGCCAGCAGTGAGCACCAAGGGAAGAGAGCTGGCCTCACACGAGGTGCAGAGCGGCAGACCAGCACCCTAGACTGTCCTGACAAGCCGAGGTGAACGTGTGCCACTCCTGTGCTCTCCCTCCTCCCTTCTCTTGCCCCCCCCCCCCAAAAAAAAACCAGCAAAAGAGAGCAGCTATGAATTTAGTTGTCTTAGTCAGGGTTTTACTGCTGTGAACAGACACCATGACCAAGCAACTCTTAGAAGGACAACATTTCATTGGGGCTGCCTTACAGCCTCAGAGCTTCAGCCCAGTATCATCAAAGTGGAAACATGGCAGCGTCCAGGGGGGAGGAGCTGAGAGGTCTACATCTTCATCTGAAGACCCCTAAGAGAAGACGAAGGCTGACTTCCAGGCAGCTAGGATGAGGGTCTTAAAGCTCATGCCCACAGGGCCACACCTACTCCAACAGGGCCACACCTTCTAATAGTGCCACTCCCTGGGCCAGGCACATTCAAACAGCCACAGTTGTGCCTTTGCTTGGCTTCGTTGTTCATTTGTTTGTTCATTTGTTTTCTTCACTTTTCAGTTTTTGGTTTGGGGTGGGTTTTTTTGTTTTGTTGTGTGTGTGGTGGTAGGGGGTGATTTAAGACAGGTTTTCTCCGTGTAGCCCTGGCTGTCCTGGAACTCACTCTATAAACTAGGCTGGCCTCGAACTCAGAGATCCGCCTGCCTCTGCCCCCTGAGTGCTGGGACTAAAGGTGTGCGCCACCACTGACTAGTGTGGCTGTGCGCTTTTCTGTTATTTCCTTGTACTTGGGCTTGTCTAAGACAAGCAGAGAGGAGGAGACTGAGCCTGCCCACATGCTAACCTCTTGTTTGTTCTTTTCTGTCCAATCCTAGTACTCAAGGGAAAGAAGCTCAGCCTGCCAGCCTAAGTGCCAAAGCCCATCAGCAGCCTCTGCCCTCAGGGCTCGGACAGGGCCTCCCCGTGGCGAAGGCTCGGATGCTCAGTGCGGAGGAGCGGGAAGGCTTCTCCTGTGGCAGCGCTCCTGGGGCTCTTCGAGGACGCAGAGGAAGAGACCAGGAGGCTCTGTCTACTGCATCCTGCCTTATCTTTTTTATTACTATGTACAAAGATTTTTTTACACAAAGAAACTTAATGCTGTGTTAATAAATTCAGTATGTAGATGAATTGGGGCAGTTTCCAAAAGTGACGATTTTGTGCAGAATAAGTACAAGCCTTTTTTTTTATTTTTTGAAAATTTGTTGAGGTGGTCAATTCTTTGTGTGTACAATGAAATTATACTCCTTGACACTTGGTAGATTATCCAAACATCTGTCAAATTTCCATGCTATTTATTTTATTTCTTTTCTTTTTTTTTTTTTTTCTTTCTTTCTTTCTTTCTTTCTTTCTTTCTTTCTTTCTTTCTTTTTCTTTTTTTTTTTTTTTTTGCCAAAAGATGAGTTGTGTTTGAAATCCAAGACACTATGTTCCATTGGTGTTTCTGTCCAAAAGAGTCCTCATTGTCCTGGAAACCCTTCCCCATACAGCACACTACATGTCAGGTTTGGGAAGATGACTCCCAAGTCCTACAGGTTTCATTACCAAAACTCCAGGGTTCCCAGCAGAAGCTGTCTGCCGCTGCTCGCCAGTGCTCACCCTTCACCCCCTGAGGCGTGGCCGCTTGAGGTCACCACACCCCGAGGTTCTGAGCCTCCTGCCCTCTGACTGTGGAGAGGCTGGGGGTGATGGCTATTTTGGACAGAGGACTCTGCTCCTCTGATGAATGGAACACAAATAGCTACCTGTCACTGTCAGTCACAAATCTGAAGGATCACTACAACCATGTCAGACTCAGATGTTTTTCTCATAGCCTTTTTGGTGATAAAATGATTGACAATCTTTTTAATTGGCAACAGCAGTTATCATTCCTTACATTCTTTTTAGTATTTTTTTTAAACTGGGCTCTTGCATGACCTATATTGTGTTAACATCCTAAATAAACATTTTATTAAACAGAATGTATGGTCTTTTCTATGAATTAGGCTTTGAATATTCAGTGTTTTAGATGCAGCAAAAGCTCTGTAGGGCTGCACACCTTAAGATTCATGTAAGGGGCTGGAGAGATGGCTTGATGGCTAGGTACCTGCCGTCCTCAGTTCAATTCCCGGCACCCACATGGTGGCTCACGACCACCTATAACTCCAGTTCCAGGGGCTCCAACACCCTTTTCTGGGCTCTGAGGACATGTACATGCATGTATACATCCTTATACACACAAAGATAATCTGGACAACGTCCTGTTTATGGAAACAGATTTTCATCATATCATGACGATGTGATGCACCATAAATATCAGAAGTGTTGAATACTTGCAGTGTGCTGACTGCACAAACCAGTAATTTTGCTTCCTGCAATTAAAGCGGCTTGTGGAGGAAGGGCGCTAGGAGGGCTGTCCTTCTATTTACCCGGGGTCTCTACATCAAAGCTGGCAGTACAACGGGGGGCTTGCCTCTTGCTGCCCCTGTTTGGCTTTGCTCCCGTGCCTTGTGATTTTGTCTTGCACATGAGTGTTCGTTCCCTCGGCATCTTAGTCTTTACTTTCGTGGACCTCCTTTCCTCAGATAATCCTGAATCAGGGCTGAGTGGGAAGTCAGGTCTGTGCATTTGGTGTGTGTGTTCGGGAGGGCACTGGCTGGGGTTAGGCACACTTCACAAAACAAGGGTCTGAAGCCTCGGATTTCCAGCACCTTCTGTTCTCAGGATTCCCAAGTAGGACAAAAGGCTGTGATGTTGCCTGCCACCTAACATGGCATCATGAAGAGACTGGCCTCAGGAGACTTGGTCGCGTGGGGCATACTTTTGAAGCATGGTTTCACAGTTAAATGCTTCCTGAATAGAGGTTGTCAAGGGACCTTTTCTCATTGAGGTTTATGGAGGTTTTGTTGAGACCCTTGATATGTAGAACAGGCTGACCTTGAGCTCAGAGACCTGCCTGCCTTTACCTTTGAAGTCCGAGGATTAAAGACGTGCCGTGCCCCCATGCCCAGCCAGATATGAAAGTTTGGGGTTTTGTTCTGACAGTTTCTGATGTAAAATAATGCATTTTGGACTCGGGCTGGCATCGAGTCTCCCATCTCAAGGCACGGGATTACCATGAATTTCAGTTCTGTAGAGAAACTCCAAGGACAGGGTTTAAGAAGTTTAACTAAGTCCTCAGGCCAGCAAGATGGGGCTCGATGCATTAAGGTACTTATAGCTACGCCTGATTACCTGAGTCCAGTCTCTGGAGACTGCCACACAGGGACGTCTTTTCTTCTGGTTTCCACACATGCGCCATGGCGCCACGGTGTGCATACCCCTCCACCCCGCCCAAATATTTAAAAGACCCCCTCTTGGTGAAGCTTCTGATGTAGACCTTGGCATTTTTTAAAAAGATTTGTTTATTTTTATGTATTATAAGTACACTGTAGCTGTGCAGATGGTTGTGAGCCTTCATGTAGTTGCTGGGAATTGAACTCAGGACCTCTGCTCACTCCGGCCTCTGTAGCTGTCTTCAGACACCCCAGAAGAGGGGGGGTCAGATCTCATTATGGATGGTTGTGAGCCACCATGTGGTTGCTGGGATTTGAACTCAGGACCTTCAGAAGAGCAGTCAGTGCTCTTAACCACTGAGCCATCTCTCCAGCCCCCAGACCTTGGTATTCTTAAGAAAAGATCTGCATGACTCCTCCCTTTACCCTTCACTCTCTGGGGAGAGCTACCCTGAAACCTCCTGGAAATTGGTATCACTAGGAGCCTCTCTGACCCACAGGACACTGGCTAATTGTGCTAGACAGTCCAGAATACTCTTTAGAAACTTGCATAGGGTGTATGGGGTGGCTGCTTAAGCCTCGTGCGTGGCTGGAGTTCAATACCTGGGTGGCAGGGGAAAAACTAACCCCACAGATTGTCCTCTGACTCCACGTACGTGTTGTGATGTATGCTCACATGTAAGTACGCCCTAGCAGTAAGAATGAAAATAGGATATTTAAAACCATGTGGAGGGCTGGAGAGATGGCTCAGCGGGTAAGAGCACTGACTGCTCTTCCAAAGGTTCTGAGTTCAAATCCCAGCAACCACATGGTGGCTCACGACCCTCCGTAATGGGATCTGATGCCCTCTTCTGGGGGGGTCTGAAGACAGCTACAGTGTACTTAGATATAATAAATGAATAAATCTTTAAAAAATAAAATCATGTGTATAGGTGTGTGAGTATGTGTGGGTCTCTGCAGAGGCCAGAGGCGCCGAAGCCTTTTGGAGCTGGAGTTCCAGGGCCTTGTGAGTTGACTGATGCCGGCGTTGGGAATTGAACTCACGTTCTCTTCAGGATAGCTAGCCCTCTCAATGGCTAAGCCATCTCTCCATCCCCAAATAAAGCTTTGAAAAGGAACAGATGTGTAGAAATTGACTTTTCGGGACCTTAGCATCTCTCTCGCAGGATTGATGAATATTGGGGTAATTACCGAACTTGCATGGGGTTTGGTTTGGTTTTTCCACCCCCTAGTGGTGAGTTTTGGAATTCCTGTGTGTTCCTGAGCCGTGAATCACCCTTAGCTGTCCCTACAAAGGTTTGCTAAGCTTTGTAGTGTGGAATGCTGTTTCTCCTGTATAATCCTCCCTTTTTTACTTGAAACAGGATCTTTGTGTATTCGTAGGTGGCCTGGAACTCCCTATGTAGACCAAACTGGCCTAGAATTCATAGAAATCTGGCTGTCTCTGTCTCTAGAATGCTGGGATCAAAGTCCTGGTTTATAATTCTTATTTCTTATCCCTGCTATTTAAAAGCCTGGCGAATGTCATCCTAGTAACTCCAGGGGCTGAGGCAGGAGGATTGTAAATTCAAAGTTGCCTTGGAAACCTACTGAGATTCTAAAATGGGGGTTGGGGGAATGGGAGCAAGAACCTGAATCTTGTGTTTGTGTGTTTGTTTTTCGAGAGAGGGTTTCTCTGTGTGGTCTCGACTGTCCTGGAACTCACTCTGTAGACCAGGCTGGCCTCGAACTCAGAAATCCACCTGCCTCTGCCTCCCAATTAGCTGGGATTAAAGACATGTGCCACCACGCTGGTTAAGAACCTGAATTTGCCGGGTGGTGGTGGTGCACGGCTTTAATCCCAGCACTTGGGAGGCAGAGGCAGGCAGATATCTGAGTTTGAGGCCAGCCTGGTCTACAGAGTGAGTTCCAGGACAGCCGGAGCTATACAGAGAAACCCTGTCTTGAAAACAAACAAACAAACAAACAAACAACCTGAATTTGAATCCCTAGCTCCCACCTAAAAGTTGGGTGTACACCTGTAACTCCAGCATTGAGGGGACTCAATTGGCAGCTTGCTAGCATGCCAGACCAGCTGAAAGATGGAGCTTTGAGTGAGAGACTATTGGTAGGGCTTTCTAGAGTCACAGAACTCACGGAATGTCTCTATATATTAAGGGAATTTATTGAAGTGGTTTAGAGTCTGCATTCTAACTAATCCAGCAATGGGCAGCTGTGAACAGAAAGTCTAAGAATCTAGTTGTTGCTCAGTCCCACAAGGGTAGGTGTTTCAGTTGGTCTTCTGTATATGCTAGAATCCTGAAGAAGTAGGTTCTGACAGATGTGCCAGCAAGTTAAGTGTAAGCAGGTGGAGAAGAGGACGGCCTTCCTTCCAATGGCCTCATATAGGCCTCCAGCAGACGGCATGGCCCAGAGTAAAGGTGTGTACCACCACGCCCAGATTTGGACCTTATTCTTTCCCAGGCTGGACTTGAACTCAAGATCTGCTTGCATCTGTCTCCTGGGATCAAAAGTTTGTACCACCTTGCCTGGGCCTAAGATTTTCATGACCACTATGCCTCACGATCTAGATCAAAAGTGTGTGTCAGCCGGGCGGTGGTGGCGCACGCCTGTAATCCCAGCACTTGAGAGGCAGAGGCAGGTGGATTTCTGAGTTCGAGGCCAGCCTGGTCTACAGAGTGAGTTCCAGGACAGCCGGAGCTATACAGAGAAACCCTGTCTCGAAAAAACAAAACAAAAACAAAAAACAAAAGTGTGTGTCAGCCCACATCAAGATCCAGGTCAGAAGCCTGTGTCTTCCAACCTCAAGACCTAGATCACAGGTGTGTCCTCCATTTCTGGATTGTAGTTCATTCCAGATGTAGTCAAGTTGACAACCAGGAATAGCTAACAGGGAGACCATGTCCCCAAAAATAAGGTAGGCGGGAGTGCTGGAGAGATGTCTCAGTGGTTAAGAACACTGGCTTCTCTTCCAGAGGACCTGGGTTCAATTCCCAGCACCCACATGGGAGCTCACAACTGTCACTCTCTGTAACTCCAGCCCTAAGAGATCCAGTACTTTCTTCTGGCCTCCAAGGGCACAAAGCCCACATGTAGTACAGAGACAAAACATCCATATACATAAAATAAACTAAGTGATTCTTAAGATTAAAGTGATCAGGTGAGATGGCTCATGCCTTTAGTCCCAGCACTCAGGAGGCACAGGCATTATGAGTTTGAGGCCAGCCTGGTCTACAGCATGAGTTCCAGGACAGTCAGGGCTATAGAGAGAAATTCTATCTCAGAAAAAAAAAAGAATAAATTAAGTAATGTAGAGTTATAGAGACATTAACTCTAGAGTTGACATCTCGATTCCACACTGGCTAAGAAAATAGCCTGATGGTGGATCACTTGCCTAGCATGTGCAAAGGTCCTGAGGTCTTGCTCCAGTGTTGGAAATGGAAGAGAAAGGGACAGAGGCATGGCCAGGGACTGGGGGGAGGAGAGAAGCAAGCTGCAGCATAGGCCAGCATTCATGCTTTGACACATCACATGCACGCACACCAACCCAACATAGGCGGCTAGAACAAAAATTACATGCAGCCTGTTAAGGCCTGACTCCTTACACCATTTTGTCCCATGCCCACCAGCTATTTCATACCGTTGCTGTGACAGGCCTGCCAGTCACTGACACAGAAAAATACCTCAGAGCAGAGCTGACCGCACACCCAGTTATGTTCTGTGTATTCTGAGGTTTGTTCATCTTAAGAAATCCCACAAAGCGTTATGTAGGACCCATCAAATTAAAGGTCAATATAAACCGTCATGTCTAAACTGGCTTGAGGCAGAGCTGACCACCAGGCAGCCCTTCCAGCACCTATGTATGTTCTCACTGTGGCTCTTATGGGTTTTTTTTTTCTTTTATAAGCAGACCCTGAGAACTGTTTGCCGCCATAGCCTCAGCTATGACCCTGACTCGTCAGTATCAGGGTGTGCATTCAATAAATCATCCCTGTCTGTCTGAGACTGGTGTTCATGTGGTTTGTGTGGCAACTCGTGGACTCTAACAAAGATACTAATTTTATCTACAATACAGATAAAATGTTATTTGAATCAAAGAAATTCAAACCTCAAGTAGAGAAATGGAGGTATTAAAATAGAAATCCATTCATTTTATTTTTTAAAATTAAATTTACTTATTTTATGAATGTGTTGCCTCTGTGTCTGTGTGTGTGTGTGTGTGTGTGTGTGTGTGTGTCTGTGTCTGTGTGTGTGTCCTACGTGGGTGCATGTGCCTCGGGCCCATGGAGTCGAGAGGAGAGTATTGAATCCCCTGAGACTGAGTCCCAGATAGTGTGAGCCACCATTTAGGTGTGGGGAATTGAACCTGGGTCTTCTGGAAGAACAGCCAGTGCTCTTACCCTGGACATTATTTCCATTCTTAACTTTTTCTTTTAAAGCAGGGTCTCATTATGAAGATGGTCTGGAACTCACTATGTAGACCAGATTAAACTGTAACTCACACAAGATCCTCCAGTGTCTACTTCCAGATTAAAGGTGTGGCCATGCTTATGAGTTCCCTCGACATTTGCTTAACAATGGTATTCAATCGTTAGATAGTTAGGAAATGCCTGCAAAGAGCTCTGCTGTGTGTATAATGCTGGAGAAGACGGACAGAGGCTGAAAAGAGAGGCTCGGTTGTTAAAAGCATGCAGTTCTCCTGCAGAGACCACAGGTCTGTTCCTTGCACCCTCATCTGGAGGTTCACAAGCACCAGAGCCAGCTGTAGAGAATCGAATGTCCTCTCTTCCCGTCCCCTCCCCTCCTCTCCTGGCCTTTGCAGGCATCTGCACACACGTGGGGGGGGGTGAGGAGTTGAACCTGGTGGAGGAGGAAATGAAAGAACCACGCAAACCCCATTTATCTCCATTTTAGGACCAGGCTTGACTTCAAAAAGAAAGCCACCAGTCCCATAAGTCACCAGCTCCAGGAACAGACCATAAATTCCAGGAACAAGGTCATAACCCTCCCCCCTTCCCCTAGAACAGCCTGGAGAGGACCACAAGAATGGGAACCGTATCTCAGGATGGGCCATCTGGGCTGGGCGGCCCTATCTCAGCCTGTGGTTAAGTGTGTGCGTGACATAGGAATGCAGACCACTGACCGCCGGGCACAGGCTGCTCAGAAGCCGACCCCTGTGGCCTCCCCAGAGGTGAGGGAAAATCAATCTGCAATCTACGTGGCATCCGTCAACCAGGCGGTGCCAGGCATCCGCCGAATACTCCAGAGGCTGACAGGCTTCAAAGGAAAGCACATGACTGAACTCCTGGCTAGAGCCAAAAAGGTCTTTAATAACAGGGATGTAGACTTTACTTTTTCTTAACCCTGATTGATCCCTTTGGATATGGGCCTCCCCTCCTGATGAGATCATCCTTTCTTTTTGGAAAGGGGCTGATTCCCCACTCCTTTTCCATATGCTATATTCTTCAACTCCTGGGTATCAGCTCTCTCTTCCAGTAGCTGCCAGAAGCACCTTGGTGAATCCCCTGGTCTAGTGATTCTCCAGATCCTCCCTATGAAGTGGAAACTTCTCGTTTCTTTGGAAAGTCAGTTGTGTTGAATGTGGCTTTGCCAGGGTAAACTCATGAAGAAGGATGTTCCTGAAGTGGATGTGGGTGAAAGCACGATTCGTTAAGGTGGACTTGTGAAGGGACATTTTGCTGAAGCAGACACAGGTGAAGGGTGTTTTCCTAGAGCAAGCATGTGAAAGGATGCGTGATAAAGGATTCTTCGCTAACGACACACATGTGTTGGTTCGTCTTACATGCATGGTTGAGCTCCAATTGTTGGGACTCCACAGAGAGAAATGCACCAGAAAACTTCTCGAGAGCTTCCTGTGGCTTCTTGCCACTTCCAAGGACTTGGGCCAATTGGCAGAGTGATGTCAGCTGATCCAGACTCATGTGGAGTTTTGCTAAGACAGACTCATGTGCTGAGGCAAGACCCGTCAAGGACACATGGTGTTTGGAGGGAGCAAACAGGCCGCTGGACGAACGAATGCCCCAAGAGACGTACAAGGGGAGAACCAAAGGTGTTGGAAATAGAAGAACTGAGTGACTAAGGGTGTTGGGGCTCACACCGCCTCCATGAACCCTTGGTAACCCTAAAGGTGGAGGGGAAGCCAATAAATTTCCTGGTAGACATCGGGCACAAAGTTCAATCTTGAAACAACCCATGGGACCCCTATTCAATTAAAAAAAATGGATCCAAGGGGCTGCTGGGACTGATCAATATTCATGGACTACGGGAAGAAAAGTGGATATAGGAATGGAATGAAGGCACTCATGGTTATCCCAGGGAGCCCATGCACACTCCTAGGCTGAGACCTCCTAACCAAAATGGGGGCACAGATCCAACCTCGGGTTGGCCCTGAGGGAGTATAGGTCTTAAACAAGAATGGGTCTATACACCAGGCAGCGATGGCGCACACCTTTAATCCCAGCACTTGGGAGGCAGAGGCAGGCAGATTTCTGAGTTCAAGGCCAGCCTGGTCTACAGAGTGAGTTCCAGGACAGCCAGGGCTATGCAGAGAAACCCTGTCTCAGGGGGAAAAAGAATGTACTGACTGTGGCATTAGAAGAATATAACCTCTATTCCACACCTCCTCCAGACATTAATAAGGACCCATACCTAGAGAGGGTATGTGGGGAACGCCCAGGGGTATGGGCTGAGAAAAATTCCTCGGGGCTGACCAGACATTGTGCCCCGATCCTGGTGTAGCTAAATGTCAGTGCCAGCCTGGCCAGAGTCTGCCAATACCCCAGGCCTTGGGAAGCAAGATAGGGAATAGTGCCACACATAACTTGACTTTGGAAGCAGCGGATACTGATGCCTTGCCAACCACCTAAAACACACCCTTTCTGACAGTAATAAAACCCCACTCCAATGACTACTGGCCCATACAAAGATCAAGGGAAGTCAACAAAAGGGTAGAAGATATTCACCCCATGGTGCCCCACCCTTACACCGTACTGAGAAGTCTGCCTCCCAAAAGGAGACATTGTCTTAGTTAGGGTTTTACTGCTGTGAACAGACACCATGACCAAGGCAACTCTTATAAGGACAACATTCAGTTGGGGCTGGCTTACAGGCTCAGAGGTTCAGTCCATTATCAAGGTGGGAGCATGGTAGAGTCCAGGCAGGCATGATGCAGGAGGAACTGAGAGTTCTACATCTTCATCTGAAGGCTGCTAGCAGAATACTGGCTTCCAGGCAGGTAGAATAAGAGATTTATAACCCACACCCACAGTAACACACCTACTTCAACAGGGCCACACCTTCTAATCCTGCCACTCCCTTGGCAGAGCTTATACAAACCATCCTAGACATCTATACCATACTGGACCTTAAGGATGCCTTCATTAGTTTGCCGCTAGCCCTAGCTAGTGAACCTTTGTTCACTCCTGAATGGAGCAATCCAGAGCCCAGATTCAATGGGCAGCTAACATGGACCAGGCTGCCACAAGGATTCAATGGCTTGCCTATCATCTTTAATGAGGCACTGCATGAAGACCTGGGTGAGTAGAGGCAGGCCCACTCCCAAATAACTCTTGCAGTACACTGATGACTTGCTCATAGCCGCCCCAGATAAAGATACTTGCCATTTGGCAACTGAAGCCTTGCTCAGACCTAGACAGGGTGGAGTAAAGGGTGAAGTGGAAATTTAGGGGTTCTTTGGAAAGTCGGTTGGATGGGGTTTTGCTGTGGCAAACACAGGAAGGAGTGTTTTCCTGAAGTGGACACAGATGAAAGACTAAAGCAGACAGAATCTGTCACTGAAGCAGAAACAGGAGAGAGGATGTTCTACTAAAACGAGCACATGGAAGGACACTGGATGAAGGATGCTTTGTACAGGTATTGGTCCACCTTACAGTGCGTAGTTAAGCCCCATTTGTTGGGACCCTGAGGATGTGGCTGATTGGATGCATGTGCTGATGCAAGGCACATGGAGGACGCATGGTGATTGGAGGGTATGAGTGGACTCCACGGAGTAATGGAGGCAGAGCTTGGCTCGCCGGTATAGCGAGCTGTGCAGCGCTTGTGGGTCTCGTGTCTTCGCTGATCTTTGCGTCCCTAGAGAAGCACAGCTGAGAACTTCTCCTGGTGTTCCTGTTGGTCCCTCCTGCTGACTCGAGCCAAGGCTGAGGCCTGGCTGTCTCTGCTAGGTTGTGCCACTGCTGCTGCTAACCCGACTCTACGGAAGTGGACTGCTGGTGTGTCCGTGGAGTGTTTGTGAGTGGATCGAGCTGCTGCTGCTAACCTGTGGACTGAACTGCCGATTTCCAGATCCCGACTTCCATGCTTCAAAGAACCCTTCTAAACAGGTCCACTTCCCCCGTACCCTCTCTTCTACTACCTCTGGTGGGTGTTGGGCTGCATGAGAGCTTAAAGCTTTTAAGAACCTTCATTAAAAATAAGGTTTGAAAAAATTAAAGTTACAATATATAAGCTCACGTGATAAACAATAGAGTTAGGTCTCTTCTCGGATGCTGGTCTCCAGAGTCTGACTCCTGGGATCATGATGTCTGTCTCCACCTTGCCTCCACTTCCTGGTCCCCGTTCCCATAGCTAGTGCCTGAAAAGCCCCTCCCCCATCCCCCACGTTTCACAAGCAGGGAAGTGGACCTCTCCAAACATTATGGGCAACTCCAATTCTCAGTGTAGACAATCAGCTGAAAGTGTTAGAAGGGATCTTGGGGAGTAGGCAGCTTAGACCTTCTGACAGGCAACTGAAGAAACCGTTTTATGACAAAGTCTTGGACCTTGGTCCCTGGCTGCTATCGGGGCAGGCGTTGGGATAACAGCACACGGGAAGGAGTGACTTGGGCATCACGGCCCAGGGAACGTGAAGACTGCCTGCCCCCCGCCCCCCCGCCCCGTCTTCCAGCCCACTGTTGGATCTCTCCTGAGCTGCCTTCAGGGCTCTGCCTTGCCACCTGTCCCAACTGCCACCCAGGTAATGGCAGCAGAAGTGGGCAGAGGAGAGGGAGGTGACTCAGGTGAGATGGGACAGTCCCCTGCTGTATCCGTAAAGAAAAAAGAAAAGATGCAGCCATCGATGACACCGCGGCTGCCCTTGTAGAGGAAGGCACCGCCCAGAGGCTTTGCCCCACGTTAGATGAGTTTGGAAACAGAAGGGATGTAGAATCAGAGGGTGAGCCCTGTCGTGTGGGCTATTCCTACAGGGCGCAATCAGGCATGGAGGAGGCGGAGGAACTTGGAAGGTACTGTATTTGGAGGTATCATAGACACAGAGGCAGCGCGAACTTACCTCCAAAAGGAGGAAGTACCCACTTCTTGGAAACTCTATCTTGGGCTTCAAGGAAAAGGTGTTGGTGGCTTTACTGCTTCCTAGCAGACTGCCCGGCTCATAATATGACAAGACAATAACTTCTATCAACAAGCCATTCGGCCTCTGGTCTTACCGAACTTACCAAATAACTTATGGGGCAGAGATGTACTTAAGGACATGGATGTTGTGGTTACAACAGATGATAAGGCCTTTTATGGTGACTGCGTAGCCCAGGATAGACTGCATATGTGGCACCCCAAATTCTAGCACCTGTTGCTGCCACAGGGCTCTAGTTCCCCCTCAAACTCACTTGGAACTCTGATGATCCAAAGCAGGAGGAGCAGTGGCCTGTGGGGAAAACAAACATGCTGAATTATTAAAGCTTGTGGAGGAACAGTCACATTTAGGGCATACAGAACCCCCAACAACCCCTTGGAACTCACCAATATTTGTCATCAAGAAAAAAAAATTGGGGAAATTTAGATTTTTTTAAAAAGATTTATTTATTTATTTTCTGCATACAAGTACACCATATTAGAGTACTCCATCACTCTCTTCAGACATACCAGAAGAGGGCACCAGACCCCATTACAGATGGATGTAAGCCACCACGTGGTTGCTAGGAATTGAACTCAGGACCTCTGGAAGAGCAGTCGGTGCTCTTAACTGCTGAGCCATCTCTCCAGCTCCAGAAATTTAGATTTTTTTTACATGATTTAAATATAACAATGCAGTCTCTGGGGGCCACTCAGCCAGGCCTCCCTGCATTGTTAGCTATACCAAAGACCTGTTATAAGATAGATAGTGAAGACTGCTTCTCCATGCTCCTATAAAGAGGCCAAGCAATGGTCTACATTATCAGTGCCCGCAATTAATCATCAGACACCCCTGCAGTTCTATCCATGGAAGGTGCTGTGCTGCCTCAGAGGATGAAAAACAGCCCCAGTATCTCTCAGGTATGTGTGTGGGAGGCCTTGCGATCTGTAATAAATGATTGCTTTATCATCCACTACATGGATGATAGTCTTATGGGCCACGTTAACCCTGAGCAGCTCCAAAGAAAACTAACCGTGGGCTTCGATTTTTCAAAAGCTACTTTTAATAAGGGTTCTTGAATGCTTTAACCTCCCTTCTAGCCCACCGCCCACCAGAGAGGGTAGAGAACAAAGTTTATTAGGTTACAAGGGAAGTGGACCTCTTTAGAAACAGCTCTTGGGAGCAAATCCAATCTGCACTGTCAGGATATCAGCAGTTCGGTCCACACGGATCAGCAGCAGCAGCTTGGTTCACATACAGACAGCATTCACGAACCAGCAATGGCGGGGATCCAGAAGAAGCTGCAGGGCTCTGCTGTATGCTGTTTAGAAGGAGTTCCTTGGTACTCTTTCAGTGTGCAATTGTCAGGATACCAGCAGTCCAGTTCAGTACTGTCAGGATAGCAAACACCAATCAGCAGCCATAACACAACTCAGCAGAAGCAGCCAGGCCTCAACGGAATCAGCATGAGTCAGCATGAGTGACCAGGAGCTGCAGGGTCCAGGAGAAGTTCTGTCATGCCTCTCTCGACAAAGTGAAGATCAGCACAGAGGAAGATGAGAGACCAACAAAGCGTTGCAAAGCTAGCTATGTGTATAGCAGCAGAAAGGATACAAGAAAGATACAAATCTTACCTATTTCTAGGTCACACCATCACAGCTGATGTTGTTAAACCTCATCAGCTTCAATTCAGCTTCCTCATACCTACTACTCTAGCATCCATGAAAACGTTTCTGGGAAATTTCACCTGGATCCAACCTGGTTTGCCTGGATCACATCTGGGCAATTAGCTGTAGCTTTAATTTTTTTCAAAGCCTACTTTTAATGATGGCTCTTACACGCTTTAACCTTCCTTCTAGCCTGCCATCCACCAGAGGTAGTGGGAAAGAAAGGTCACTACGATATGGAAGGCGGCATGGGGGCACATGCTTGTAATCCCAGCACTTGGGAGGCAGAGGCAGGCGGATTTCTGAGTTCGAGGCCAGCCTGGTCTACAAAGTGAGAAAAAAAACAAAAGATATGAGAGGCGTCGCAGGGCCAGAGGCTCAGTGATAGAAGGAGCACCAGGTCCACGGAAGTCCCCGAGGCAGCATCGGAGGAGGAGCAAAAAGGAAATGGAAGATAAAGTAACTAGTCCAGAGAAAGCTGAAGAAGCAGCAAAGTTAAAAGCAAGGTATCCTCATTTGGGACAAAAGCCTGGAGGTTCTGGGTTTTTAAGAAAAAGATTGCAGAAAGTATTTTGACTCTGGGGACTACAACATGGCAAAAGTAAAGAGGAAGAAAAAAGAGCTTCCTGCTGCAGCCCCGGAGAAGACAGAGGTCCCTGGGGACCACATCCCGCTCCACAGAACCCCCCCCCCAGCGGAAACCATCCCTGGGTGCTAGCAAGCTGGCTGGCTGAGTCTTCTAATGTCCTTCATTTCTCCTTCCTACGTCACTTGCCCACTTCCGTTCCTTTCACTCACTCTGTCGTTTGAGACCGACAGCTTCACAGGTAGTGGTAGTGTGTGCTGCTGCCGGAAGGGAGCATCCTGTATAGAGGCTTTGCTTAGTTTCACAGTGCACTGATGCAAAGGACATGTAACAGCAACGTAAGTAGATGACGTGACGATAATCGTACATATTACCTAGCTGGTGTGGGGCTGGCTCCAGCAAGCAGCAAGCAGATGTTTGTTTGTTTGTTTGTTTGTTTGTTTGTTTGTTTCGAGACAGGGTTTCTCTGTGTAGTCCTGGCTGTCCTGGAACTCACTCTGTAGACCAGGCTGGCCTCGAACTCAGAAATCCGCCTGCCTCTGCCTCCCAAGTGCTAGGATTACAGGCGTGCTCCACCACCGCCCGGCCAGCAAGCAGATTTTTACAGCTTTAATGCTCTGGCTTTCTTTCCTTTCTCATAGTTACAGCTTTGTATGTTACTCTTATTTAATAGAACCTCCATTGTATTGGTTTCTTCTGCATCTTCCTTTTGAATTTTGTAAGACAGAGGTTTAAGACCACAAGTTGGAAGACGAGTCACATAATCCAAACACAAGTAAATGGGCTGCAAAAGGTTTGAGTAACCGCTTTGGACGTGACGGCCTTAAGCCCGCTGTTCCAGCTGTAACAAGAACATCTTACCTGGGTGATACCTGCCCATTCCCGTGTGACTTGTGTGACTCGAGTGCTTACCAGCTGTCACTGAAGCTGGTGCCCTCCCTCGTCCTGCAGTGTGTGGGGACAGCTTTCTTTGTTGAAGCCACAAATGGGTGTGCATGTGCACTGACTATTGCATTCACTCTTGTGCCATTTTTAAAAAAAGATTTATTTATGTATTATACATAAGTACACTGTAGCTGTTCAGACATTCCTGAAGAGGGCATCAGATCTCATAATGGATGGTTGTGAGCCACCATGTGGTTGCTGGGATTTGAACTCAGGACCTTCAGAAGAGCAGTCAGTGTTCTTGACCGCTGAGCCATCTCTCCAGCCCATGCCATTTTTGTAAATACAATAGTTTTACACAACCTTTTACAAATGTCTGTATTAATTTCACCATATTAAGCCGGGCGGTGGTGGCGCACATCTGTAATCCCAGCACTTGGGAGGCAGAGGCAGGCAGATTTCTGAGTTGAAATGGTCTACAGAGTGAGTTCCAGGACAGCCAGGGCTACACAGAGAAACCCTGTCTCGAAAAACCAAATCCAAAAAAACAACAAAAAAAAAATTCACCATATTAGAGAGTAGACAGTGTGCCAACCAGAAGCACAAGAATCCCTACACAAATCTGCCTGCCATTACTGCTTTTGTATAAGAATAGTTTACAATCTTGAGCTTATCAGAATACTCAGCCTGCTATAGAGTTAAGCTTTTTCGTTTGTTACTAACATTCATGACTTCCGGTGGCCTTCTACAAACAGGATATGTTGCTTAGACATACCTTTTGTTCTATGCAGAACATTTCATTTTGACTTTTACAAAAAAATTACATATAATTCATATAACCTTTCCTAGTGTCGAAACTTTCTACTTCCTCATTCAGCTTTGAGGACCCTAAAGTGGAGCGCTGGCATTCTCTGTCTTCCGTTACCTTCTCAGTCCGAGTCCTCGCTTTACTTTGCTTCTGTGACTTGTATTGGGTTGTCTCGTTTATATGAAAGTGTATGTGTCTGTCTTAACTTTTTAAACTTGCTTAAATAAAAGAATCTTTGTGAGGGTTTTTTGCTATGCTGAGAATCAAACCACTTCTCTCGTAGGTGACCAGCAAGCATGGTACTACAGAGCTACACTCTTATTCCTAAGGGAACTTTATAATGAAGCAAGGAGTTGAAAAGATTTTGTCTAGAATAAGCTGAATTCTGTTAAATAATTTTAAATAATTAGGATGGAGTGGGAGAATAGGGCTAGTAATTAAATGATTATGTGATGATGGGTAAAGTATTCATATTAAATTATTTAGGTATCTCCTATTTATTTATTTATTTATTTATTTATTTAGATTTGGTTTATTCGAGACAGGGTTTCTCTGTATAGCCCTGGCTGTCCTGGAACTCACTCTGTAGACCAGGCTGGCCTTGAACTCAGAAATCTGCCTGCCTCTGCCTCCCAAGTGCTGGGATTACAGGCATGCGCCACCACCGCCCGGCACGGTATCTCCTATACATGTCATTTTAATAAAACAACAATTTACTTTTACTTGTGGTTTATGTCTTAGTGGAGACATTAGCAGACTTTATTTGGACACATTTATTATTAGAGCTCTCCCCCAGGAGGTCAGGCTGTGGCATATTGAACAGTAGCAGCCTGAGCTGATACAGTTCTTCCTCTTCATCTTGGGCTCAGGTGAGGGCTACTTCCCGATGGAATCCAGGCATCATTTGTTTTATGACTACATTTGTGCACCTGCTTGTGCACACTAGTGATTGATTGGTCCTGCTCCACTCAACGGGAGGCGGAAAAGCAACATACTTTATACTCCACATTGGTAATTTTAGAGCTCAATTTTATGTAAATATATTTGTAATGAGCAAATGAATTTTTCCATAATATGTGCAATTCATCATAAGATTGCTAGATAGTCTTCCTCCCAACCCCCCGTGGATATTTGCAAGCCCATCCCCAAGTTCAGATAGATGAATCTGAGGTAAGAGTGACCATGCTCTTCCCGAACACCAGACTTATAGTCTGACATGTGAGTAACACCCGCTTGCGTTTTGATTTGTAAAATAGGACACTGAATGTTTAACCTACCTCAAGACTTGAGGATCTGTGAAATACAAAGTGCCCCAAATATTACTATCACTTCAAAAGTCAATTTCCTCACTAAACCAACCCACCTTCTATAAAGTAACAGTGTTTAAAATCTCAGGATTTTCCACGAGGAAAGACCTGTTAAGGATTCGTGTGTGTCGCTGCGTGGCATCCATTGGTGCTTGAGAGAGAGAGAGGTTTTCCTGGGTTTTGGTCTACTTCAAAGCTCAGCTGTAGACATTTTTGCAGGCTCTTTGGTCATGATTTAGTGAAGATTTTGATGAAATGAGCTTAACTTGTGTCAAAGCTGTGTCTGAGGAATGGCTAATTTTAATGTTAGAGGTATCAAATTGAGGTTGATGAAAGAAAATACTCTAAAACCTAAATGTGTTTTGCTCAGTAGCTCCTCTAAGAAGCACCTTGAAGGCCACGTCTGACTCACAGTTGCACATGTCTAGTTGGAACAGCATTTGGATGGACTGGAGGGAACATGTTTGCAGTTCTACAGGTTGTTACAGAATCTTGTACTGCTGGTCTGGAGATGTGTCTAAATGGTTCAAGACAGTCATGTGACAAGGCCACTATTTGTGACTTCCCCAGTTAGAATTAGTTGTTCTTTTCACTTGATGTAACCAAAGTATACCTCTGGTTATAGGTATAATGGTATATAGGTATATAGGTATAATGACTACGTATTGCTAGTCATTACTAAGTAAGATTTGTATTCTTTTTTTGTTTTGTTTTTGTTTGTTTGTTTGTTTGTTTGTTTGTTTGAGACAGGGTTTCTCTGTGTAACCCTGGCTGTCCTGGAACTCACTCTGTACACCAGGCTGGCCTCAAACTCAGAAATCCGCCTGCCTCTGCCTCCCAAGTGCTGGGATTAAAGGTGTGCGCCACCACTGCCCGGCCAGACTTGTATTCTTAATCTGAATATCACAAAGTCTTATCAAAGCTGAATTATCAACCCAAACTCTGTACACTTAGTGTTTGATGGTCAGAAGCAGGTAGCCTATGGTTCTGAGTGGTTACCAAGGCCCTGTCTGTGATAGCCTCGTCACATCACCCAACCTTCAGACTCCTTTCTTTATCGTAACCCAGTTCCCTCACCATGTCCACCCCTGAGGTCCACTGTAAGCACTTCACTTACAGTTTCTAAAGTTCCATCTTGATCTCATTTGGCAAGTCCCATCAGTCTTAACCCAAGACTCTTTCTCCAACTTGTCACAGCTCCTTCTAGAAATTGGGATCACAACCTGTGGTGTCTCATGTGGACTTACTAGTTCCGGCCTTCAAAAGAGATAGACCTTGGGTTTCATCCTATAAATGACTGGTGGTGGTAACACTCATAAATGTATGTTTGTATGGTACTTACCAATTAAATAGCAGTAGAAATAGGGATCTAGCTCCTTTAGAATCGTGCCCTCAAATCTGTCAATGCAACTCCACCATTTGATATGCAATAGGACACTGCCTGAATGCAGAGGGCCAACATATATGCCCTTTCTGGCTAAGATGTCTATAGCGTTGGCAGTTAATGCTGAAGTCTGTCAAATAGCTTGTCCAAACTTACACTTGTAAAATACACCCAAAATAAATGGATCTACCTAATTTTTATTGATTTAAAAAAAAAAAGATATGAGGGAGGTGAACCTGTTTAGAACTGTTTCTCTGGTGGGGGCCGGAGAGACGGTTAAGAGCACTGACTGCTCTTCCACAGGTCCTGAGTTCAATTCCCTCCGACCACATGGTGGCTCACAACCATCTGTAATGGGATCCAGTGTACTCTTCTGGGGTGTCTGAAGACAGTGAGAGTGTATTTACATAAAACAAAGAAGTCTTTAAAGAAAAAAAAAAAAAAAGAGATGATTGTTTGGAGTAGATCCCGTCTGCAGGGTCAGGAAATCGGTAGTTCAGCTCACAGGTCAGCAGCAGCAGCCTGGTCCACTCGCAAACACTTCACAGACACACCAGCAGTCCAGTTTGGTAGAGTCGGGATAGCAGCAGTGCTGACACACCCTAAGAGGAAGAGTCAGGCCTCAGCTGAATTGGCAGGTCAGCAGGAGGGATTCGGACCAGCAGGGATGCCTGGAGTTACGAGGAGAGACCTAGGAGCGTTGCAGCGCTAGCTCTAGGCAAGCCCCTTCACGGTCCGTTGAGCCCTATTTCTACTCCCTCCACACGTCACGTGTCCACTCCCTCCACACGTCACGTGTCCTTCACGGGCCGTGTTGCCTCACCACGTCTTGCCTCAGCATGTGAGTCTGTCTCAGCCGACATCGCTCTGCCCATCAGCCCAAGTCCACAGCAGCAGCAAGAAACTGCAGCACACCGCCAGAAGGTTTTCACTGCATTCTCTCTATGGAGCCCCAACAAGAGGAGCTCAGCTACGCGATGTAAGACAGACCAATACATGCGTGTCGTTAGCAAAGAATCCTCTGTCACGTGTCCTTTCACGCCCTTGCTTTAGCAAAACATCCTTTCCCCTGTGTCTGCCTCAGTGAAATGTTCCTTCACGTGTTTGCCCCAGCAAACCACCATCGGACACGACTGACTTTCCAGGGGACACTTAAGATTCCACTTCAATAGGCCCCTACGAATGGGGCCTAAAAAAACCAAACGATATTATCGCAATCACTGCAGAGACTAGAGAAGCCCTCAAAATAGTCAATGAGAGTCTTCAACAGGCCTGCCTTTGCAAGTATGGCCCTGCTCTAGAGGGCTGGGGACCGGTGCCCCAGCACGCCCTCCCTGCTGTTGTCTTCCCACCCTCTGACAGGACCCTCCATTAGAGTTATCCTGAGCACTCCTCTGCACCCACAATAACACCATACATAGATGGCATTTTTCCTACGGTGCTAAAAATGACCCTTACAGTCCTTAACAAATCTCCCCAAATGGTATTGCAGTTTTCCCAGGACCTTCTGGTCTGGTGCCTAAGATCCCACCCACCCGCCCAGGTGGTTTTAATAAATTGTCAGCAAAGATTAGACAATCATTTTCCAGGACAGAAACTCTTCTCCATTTTTTCCCATGATGGATCTGTCTGTATACCACCAGTTGTCAGGACAGCCTATCCCTAAGGCAACCGTTGGCTTTACAGTCTTCATTTAGGTATATTATTCATCCCCCCCCACCATGTCGGACCGTGAAAGGCAGTCTATGTTCTGGTTGAGCTAGGTTTAAACCCCTGCGATTCAGTGGACTTTATTCCCGAGAGACAGAAGGCTGCTTGCCCATGCTCCCAGACACTAGGCTGACACCACAAGGCCCTCAACTCTATAATTCTGTGACCATCAGTCACGTAGGGCCAGGCCCCAGGCCCTTAGTATTCTGGCTAGATTCCACCCCCACAGTCACCTGGCTACAGCCAGGTTTGCCCCGCCCCACAGTTACCTGGCAACAGCCAAGTAACCCAGCCACTATAAAAGGGGGCTTCTTGGCCCTCCTCTCTCACTCTCTCTCTCTCTCTCTCTCTCTCTCTCTCTCTCTCTCTTCTCTATTATCTCCTGCTCCCCCTCCCTCGCCATTCCCTCCCCCTCTCTCCATGTGGCCATGGCCGGCTTCCACTTCTCTACCTCCCCTCTTTTTTTTTTTTTAAAGATTTATTTATTATTATATGTAAATACACTGTAGCTGTATTCAGACACTCCAGAAGAGGGCATCAGATTTTGTTACAGATGGTTGTGAGCCACCATGTGGTTGCTGGGATTTGAACTCAGGACCTTTGGAAGAGCAGTCAGTGCTCTTAACTGCTGAGCCATCTCTCCAGCCCTCTACCTCCCCTCTTTCACTCTGCTCTTCTACAATAAAGCTGACTATGGGCTATCTCCTTCCATCTAAACCCACTGTGCTGGACCAGTGGAACAGAGGCCCACACCCCCAGGAAACAAAAAGCTAACAATATTTAAGAAAACTTTCAAGGGGTCCGTGCAGTTGGAATTGACAGCCATCCTCACATTGTTCAGAGATTGGCCAGATCCTATTGATATATTTGGTGATAGTCGATATGTAACTACCATAACTAAATCCTTACTTTTAGTTCCCCTCAAACCCGCTGAGGGCCCTTTATAGCTAGCCATGACTCAACTGTGGACCTTGCTTGAGATGCACTCTGATCTGTTTCGTATGCAACATGTTCGGTTCCATCCTAACCTCCCTGGATGCCTCACCCAGGGCAACGGGGAGACAGCCTGGCAACACCCTTCCTTGCCCTGCCACTCCATCAAGCTCAAGCCTACACTCTCCATTCCGTAATTCTGCATGTCCCTGCACAAGCTGTCACTCGATCGACGCGAGCCTCATGTAAGCATCTGGTATGAACTTGCACTGCTTGTGGACAGTCACTGCCCTTGGGACCCCTCCAGCCAGATGGAGAGAACCCCTGTGACCTGAGGAGGCCAAATGGCCTATGGGAAATGGATAGAAGTTGGCCACCCCAAACATGTGCATACGTAGATTGATACCTTCTCCTCTTACATCTTTGACACAGCACAGCCCAGGGAAAACACCAGGATGGTCATTGTATCCACGAAAAAGACAATGTGTGATGGGCGTGCCCTTTGCCCCTGCATCTGCCAGTGGCAAATTTGCCTCTTTCTGCAGAGAATGTGGAATAAGCCACTCCACTGGAATGCATTATAACCCCCAAGGACAAGGCATCATTGAATGAGCCCAATCCTCCCTCAAAGCAATTAAAGAGAGAGGTCCAAGGGCTAAGGCCTCAGGACAAACTACCAGATGCCAAATTTACACGTAATTTTTAAAACGTTGACAAACAAGGCCTATCTCCCCCCCTGTAAGCATTGGGGCTGCCAGCCATGGGACTAAGGATTGTTTGGGTTTTTTTTCCCAGAAGTAGCTGAGGAACCCATCCCGGCCAATCCATGATGCCCTGTGCCCCCGATGCCACAGGCAGAGCGACTGGGGGCTGCCTTGAGGAAACTCTCACTGAGTCTGATGGGGAAGAGAGACTTCAGGCAGCTACAGAGCAGCACTCTCCCAACCGCTGACCAACAGGGGCGGCCCAAGGTGATGCCTGTGGCGAGGACACCCTCAATCAGCAGCCCACCGCCACCTCCCCCCCTGACTTGAGGGAGCCTCAAGGGTCTCATAAGTCAAGCCCAGAGGATGTCCCCTCATGGGACCCTGGTCTGGTTCATGTGTGCCACTGTAGCAGCCAGCTCACAGACACACGCTGCTCCCCTGTGTGGGCAGCGGTGAGGAGCCCACTGATGCCACTCCCTGTGAGACAATAACCCAATGACGGAAGAGGCCCCCTTTCCAGTTAATTCCACCCTAGAGTAACCTTCAGTGGCTCATACTGTCTTAGGGAGGGCCTGGTGGGATTCTGCCTGAACGAAACAGTCCTGCTGGACTTCGTTACTCTAGCCAAAGTAGGAACAGGTGATTTTTTTCTTTTTCTTTTTTCTTTTTTTTTTTTTTTTTTTTTTGGTTTTTCGAGACAGGGTTTCTCTGTGTAGTCCTGGCTGTCCTGGAACTCACTCTGTAGACCAGGCTGGCCTCGAACTCAGAACTCAGAAATCCGCCTGCCTCTACCTCCCAAGTGCTGGGATTATTACAGGCGTGCGCCACCACGCCCGGCTTTTTTTTTTTTTTTTTTTTTTTTTTTTTTTTTGAGACAAGGTTTCTCTGTGTAGCCCTGGCTGTCCTGGAACTCACTCTGTAGACCAGGCTGGCCTTGAACTCAGAAATCCGCCTGCCTCTGCCTCCCAAGTGCTGGGATTAAAGGTGTGCGCCACCATGCCCGGCCTCTTTTTTCTTTTTTTTTTAATGTACTTATTTATTTTATGTGAGTACACTGTTGCCGTGTTCAGACACACCAGAAGAGGGCATCTGATCCTATTACAGATTCTTGTGAGCCACCATGTGGTTGCTGGGATTTGAACTCAGGACCTCCGGAAGAGCAGTCAGTGTTCTTAACCGCTGAGCCATCTCTCCAGCCCTCTGCTACACATTTATAAATGGGTCCATGGCAGGCGTTAGTGGAACTTTTCCAATAACCCCAAAGAACTCCTCACTTTGTTGTTGTTGTTGTTGTTGTTTTGTTTTGTTTTGTTTTTCGAGACAGGGTTTCTCTGTGTAGCCCTAGCTGTCCTGGAACTCACTCTGTAGACCAGGCTGGCCTCAAACTCAGAAATCAGAACTCCTCACTTTTAACTGACTGTCTTTTTTTTTTTTTTTTATTGGATATATTCTATATTTACATTTTATTTCCCTTTTTGGTTCCCCACCCCCCCAAAGGTCCCACATGCCCTTTTCCCTCCCCCTGCTCCCTCATCCACCCCTTCCCACTTCCCTTTAACTGACTGTCTTAGTTAGGGTTTTACTGCTGTGAACAGACACCATGACCAAGGCAACGCTTATAAGGACAACATTTGATTGGGGCTGGCTTACAGGGTCAGAGTTTCAGTCCACTATCACCAAGTCAGGAGCAGCTGAGACTTCTACATCTTGATCTGAAGGCGGCTAGAAGACTGGCTCTTCTAGTCAGATAGGAGGATCTCAGGGACCACCCACACAGTGACAAGATTCCTCCAACAAGGCCACACCTCCTAATAGTGCCATTCTCTGGACAAAGCATATTCAAACCACTGACTCTACCTTTGCTCACCTGGAGGTCTCCTCGCTGTGACTCATGGAATGTGTGTGTGGGATGATACCTTTTGAAGAAAGGAAACCTCTTATACGGGATGCCTCTCAACTGACTTGCCAGTACCAGTGACCTCCCGAGTGGCATTGGGGGCCAAGAATTTTGTGTCTGACCAATCTCTGTCTTACTTTTTCCAGGAAGACTTACAAACAGATAATTGCTGGCCTCTCGGGTAGTCTGGGGCCAGCCGGACCCTGGTCGTGCATGAATTAAAGGAATTTGTATTCCTATTTGTCCCTATTCTGAGTGGCTTCTTTTATGGCTCCTTCTTTGAAGAGAATCGAACCAGATCTTTCTCAGAGGCTTATTGGACTACCAACCGCTTCTCTCATGGGGGTCCAGATCCCAATCTGACCTTTCCTGGACAGCCCTGTGTGCAGCCTCCTTTTTTCTCTCTGGATTGCTTCTAACGTGACACTCTCAGTGCCAAGTTAAACTGTTCAGAGATGAACTGCATTATCCCCTCCCCCAATGGGATGCAGTCACCGGAGATACCGCCATACTTCTCTGAGAACCGGTAGATGCCACTGATGGCTGGACTGGGAACTTGTCATCTCTGATCATGCCCCACCCCTGCAGCGTTACATAAGAGACTTTGGCCTATCTGCCATCTTTACTGCTGTAGTGGTAGGAAGGGCTCTCAGCTGCAGCCGCTACAGCCACTGCGTTTGTAGCCTTGCAAAACTCTGAGCTGCACTCAATACTATGTCGACCCTGATGGTCTCCTTTTGAGATAAGCGGTTACAGACAAACCGGCTCTTGCAATGTGTTAAATTTACACCATCAAGAGGGACTTCTGCAGGATGATGTTAGCTGTCTGTGGAATCTTGCTCAAGTTAAGAGTGATCCATGCTATCCTCCTATCTGCTTAACACAGTATCAGACACACCTCAATAGTGTGGTAGCACTAAATTTACAGCATAGTTACATAACTGGTACATGGGATTCCTCATCCCTTTCTCTCTTACATCAGCTGCATCAAGATGTTGTCTGTATTAGTGCTACTTGTGTGGCTGTCCATTCCTTGGGCCTAATGGCTGGATCCTTTAAGGACGTAGGATCGAAGCTGCTCCAGCCTTTTCCTTTACGTATTGTTCTTGTTGGAGGCAGAATTGTGTTTTTCACAGTTCCAGCTATTAGACATACTAGGGCTTGGCAGCTCCACACCAGAGCCCTTTTGTTGGAAGTACTCAGCCTTGAAATGAAGAAGGAAGGTAGGGCACATGTTCTTTTCTTTCTCTATCAGTAAGAGGGCGTAAGGACAGCTATCCTCTCTGGCTTCTCTGTTGTGTAACATGTCAGGAACTAGTTTAGAGAACAACATGAGAAAATAATGTTTATCCTTGAGATCGGCTGAACTGAAAAACACCTTGAAACTGAATTTCAAGAGAAGCCCATGAGCTAGGCCTGTGTTGCAAGATGTGGGCTCTCGGGAGGGAAGTGGCGTCAGTGTGTGAGGTCAGTTCCTGGCGTGCCTAGCAGTGAGGAATATTATTCTCAGGAAAAAGTATCCTCAGGGGAGCAAAGGAATGGGCATTGGATGCTGCCTGGGAGTGAGCTACTCGTCCAGGCCAGGCTTTCTGAGATATGCTGTTGTGCTCTCCATACCCTGGGAACAGGCTTTCTGAGATATGCTGTTATGTTCTCCATACCCTGGGAACACCCATCACTGCCTCATAAACTACTCCTAAATTTGTTTCTTCAAAAATGGACTTTGTTTTCAGACATCTGAAACAGGGTCTCAAGGAGCCCAGGCTACCCTTAAATTGACTATGGAGCTGGAGAATGACCCTGTGCAGCATAACCAATTTAAGCCTATCCCCCAACTCTATTACAAATAAATGAGACTCAGACGGTGGTTATTTTATTTGGCTTCGACAGTTACTGGGAGGTCACCCCTAATCTACTCTCCTTATTGCAGGCCTGGCTCCCTTCCCAGCACTGTACCCCAGATCCTTGCTGCTTCTCCTGGCTGTGTGCTTGTGGTTCCTCTCCCCTGTTTGCAGCTTCCGCCTCCCTCCCCGGTTCTTCCTCCTCTTCTCCTCTCTTCCCCCACCAGGTCACTCAAACCCATCTACCTCTAATCCCTCCAGTAAAATTGGCTGTAGCCAATTTTATTTAATCAATAATTTTAAATCAAGGAACAAATTGCACAAAAGCTTGTAAACATGAGAAGTCCCTCAAAGGCCTATAGAATTTAGCATTACAACACATAGCAACAGACCAAACCTCAACAATTCTCTTTTTTGTTTAAATAAAAGGGGTTTTACTCTTATAATAATAAACAATGTACCCTAGCAACATCATGAAACCATTATGAAAATTATTAAGTAATAGCTACACTAAAAAACTTGTCTGTTTGCATTTGGACTCAAGAGATAGTATTCTATTATCTATCCTATCTATCCTGGTGAGTTGAGAGTTCTGTATCTAAATCAATTTCTATTCTAACTTGGATTAGGCTCCTAAAATTACCTTCTTAGACCTAGAACATCCTTTCAAATCCTAAACAACTTAAGCCTATAGTAAATCATGACTATTTAGCCTTCAATCCCATCAGAGGCCTGAGAAGGAGATAAACATTAATTGCGTATGCAGCAAGCATAAGGACACAGCTTCCAAAAAAGACAGAAATGACAGAGACAGCTGACACCTGGACAGTCCCCAATATTCTTTACAACATTGGGGCGTCCATCTTCAGCCTCGGGCCCAGACTATCTTTGTGAAGCAGGAACTATGGAGGACTCACTTGCCCTGTCTTGGCAGAGCTTGGCAGTGGCCTTCTCTGCATCCATTTGTCTTTTCTGGATGGCATCCTGTCTACAAAGTTACAACATTTTGTTTACCCAATGACTAGCTTGCCATGGTTAAAGCCTTTTGATGCCCATCTTCTTCTTCTTCCAAGTTGAATGGGGCTGCTGCCAGGAGTGGACATGTCTCAATACCAAAAGAGCCTTAAATTAATAGAAAACATCTTTTTTTTTGGATTTGATTTTTTCGAGACAGGGTTTCTCTGTATAGCCCTGGCTGTCCTGAAACTCACTCTGTAGACCAGGCTGGCCTCGAACTCAGAAATCTGCCTGCCTCTGCGTCCCAGAGTGCTGGGATTACAGGCATGCGCCACCACCACCCAGAAGAATACATCTTTAAATGCCATATTCGGTGGGCTTCTGAGGTTTTGAAGACCATCTACCTACTCACAGCATATCTGAACAAGCAAATGTTGCCGGTCTCCAGCTTCCTATTATCTGTACAACCCAGGATGGATATCTCTGTGATAATACAGACGAGTATCTAACAAGACCACGAGTTTGATTGACTGAATGCTAACCTGCATTACTAATTATCCTAAACAGTTTGTAATAGAGACTATTAAAAGGACTGGAACTAAACCTTGTACTTTTAAATGAGTTGTGCAGATACAATGTCCAAGAGTTGAAATATCTATATACAAATTTCATATATATATATATATATTATATATATAAATATACATATATATTATATTGTAATAAAATTAATCTTAAATTTTGTCTCAATATATAAAGATTTATACCAATGAAAACTTTAAATCTGTATCAATATATAAAGTTCTATATCAATGTAACAAAATATAACCTTATATTTCTGTCAATATATAAAATTCTGTACCAATGTATGGCTATAAAATGCTTTTGTTTTAAGAGTAGATTTAGTAACTATCTCTATTTGTCTAATTTCTTATAGTAGTTCTATATACCCCCCTTTTCTTTCAACCCCTTTTCCCTTACCTGGGAAAGAAAGAAAGAAATCTCTGAGTCTAAGTTCCATATTTTGTTTTCTTTCTACCCAAGACCATAATTATTTATAAGCATCCCTTAAAATAACAACATATCTATAATTCATAAAATTACCAAAACCATCCACCCCCAACTAAAGAGACTGAGATGAGAGTCTTCTTCTTCTTCTCCCCCCGCCCCTCCGTGACAGGGTTTCTCTGTATAGCCCTGGCTATTCTGGGAACTCACTCAGTAGACCAGGCTGGCCTTGAAGTCAGAAATCTGCCTGCCTCTGCCTCCCAGAGTGCTGGGAATACAGGTGTGTGCCACCACCGCCCGGCGATGAGAGTCTTCTTATAATTTCTCCCTTTTAATTTGGGGCAAAGTATTCCTTTTAGAAGGGGGGTCCCAAGAAAATTAGAAAAATGGTTAGTCTTAAGAAAGCTAGCTGCAAAGCCGGGCATGGTAGTGCACACCTTTAATCCCAGCACTTGGGAGGCAGAGGCAGGTGGATTTCTGAGTTCGAGGCCAGCCTGGACTACAGAGTGAGTTCTAGGACAGCCAGGGCTACACAGAGAAACCCTGTCTCGAAAAACAAAACAAAACAAACAAACAAACAAAAAAAAGCTAGCTGCAGCATTTGTTGTCCAGTTCTGTATGCTGAGAAAGCACCTGAGCTTGACGTGCAGATGGTAGCAATCTGAAAGGCTGGACCAAATGAGCTAGCTGTTCTGAAAATATCCCAGAAGCAAGTCGTTAGAGGAAACAGCTTTGAAGCAGTTGAGGCAGGATCAATCAGGAAGCTGGGAGAGGAAGTCTCAGCATCTCAGTGAATCCTGTCAGGGCTGCCCTCCCAGTCTTCCAATCTGCAATATCCAAACTTTACAAGCAACACATAGCTCTATAAAGTCATCTTTATGAAATGTGTGGCATGCACAGATCGATTAAGAATGGTCTCCTGCTCTTTGTTTGGGCAGGTGAAAGACAACCTCTTTCTTCAGAAGTTAGTTTGATCATATAATCAGACTGCAATATAAATCTCTGTTCGTGCCGTATGAAAGGATGGTATGTTATAACAAGTATGAGAATTTTGTATCGAAGGAGACTTGCTGGCCATGCCAGCTGAAGTTCTGGCTAGAGACGTGTATATGCCTCATTCAGTTTCAGAGTTGTTTTAATAGAAACTTTGGCATTGTGTATTGCTGGTTTACTTGATCCTTTTGATTTTCTTCTTGTCTATAGTTGAGATCTTCAGGAGGTCTTCCCCTAGCATGTCTGATTTTTATCAATTTGGAAGGAACCCATAGCTTTTCTTTTTCTGTGGAAATATAGGCATAACCTCTCCCCAGCATAATACATTTCCTGTTTTCCACTCTGGGGTTAGGGCATCTTTAAAGCAAACAGGCTGGTTCAGTTCATACTTTTCCCCCATAGTCCTGTGTCTCTCAGCAGCTGTAGTTTTTTGTTTGCTAGGGTTAATAAATCACTATATAATCTATCTCTGGGGGAGGTCTTTGCTGTCCCTTTTGCTTGTTAAGCATCTATTTTAGAGTATGTTTGGATCTCTCCATGATTGATTGTCCTGTAGGATTGTGTGGTATGCCTGTAATATGCTTTACACCATAATATGTAAAAAAAATCATTTCATTTTATTGGAGACATGTGATGGAGCATTGTCAATTTTACTTTGTCTAGGTATTCCCATAATGGCCATAACTTCTAATAGATGTGTGATTATAGAATCAGCCTTTTCAGAAGTTAAAGCAGTTGCCCATTGAAATCCTGAATATATTTCTACAGTATGGTGCACATATTTCAGTTTACCAAACTCTGTAAGATGAAACACATATATTTGCCAAATTCCATTTCTTTGGGTGCCTTTAGGGCTACTCCTTGTAGGTAATGGAGTTTGGTTACATACAGAACAAGTAGGAATGTCTAAGTAGTAAATTGTCTTTACAATTTACTTGGCTTGTTGCCAAGTAATAGAAAATTACTTTTTAAAACCTTTGCTATTAATGTGGTTTCTTTCATGAAATTCTGAAGCCTCAAGCCCACTTCCTATCAATAACTGATCAATTTCATCATTACCTTGTGCTAGAGTGCCTAGTAGAGCCGTATGAGATTGGATATGTGTTATGTATAATGGATGATTTCTATTTCTGATCACTCGGTGCAGTTGAATAAATAATAACGTCAATTTGGAATAATCCTGAATAAGTCCATCAGTATCTATATGCAAAACAACTCTTTCTTCATGCTGAAAGTCAGTTACTATATTAACAGATTCTGGAAAATCTAATGACATTGGAAGAAATGCATATAACTCTGATTATTTTACTGAATTATACGGTCTCTCAACTACCTTAGTTATGTTTTCTGACTTATTTTCTGCCTTTCCTGATTTATTTGCATCAGTATAAAATGTAGGGACTCTAGAAATTTGTATCCCTTTTATTATATAAGAGATAATCCAATTGGTTCTTTTATAAACTGAAGTTGCTTGCATTCTGGGTATTTATTGTTAATTTCTCCCCAAAAATTACTGCAAGCTCTTTGCCAATATGACTTTTCTACCCATAATAAAATCATCTCAGGATTAGTAAAAGGTACCACAATCTCAGATGGATGTATTCCAGCTAATTGATAAAGTCTCGTTTTTTCCTTTTAGGATCAGTTTAGAGATCTATTCTATACAGGTCTTTAATTTTTCACTCTGTGCTCTAAAAACATCCATTCTAGAAATGGTGTACCTGCCCCTAGAACCTCCAGCCTGCCTGTTTCCCAGGAAGTCTGCCCTACTGGGGCTGCTGACCCAATACCCTCAGCTAGGACCTCCACAGAGCCCAGCAGAGGTGGGATCTAGCCAGCTCTGCTGCAGCCCCATTGCTCTTGTGGTTGCACCTGTACCTGCACCCATGGCAGATTGGTGTGCCTGTCCTGGACACACAGCCTGGCTGATCCCCAGGGGGTCTGCCCAAACCAGAGACACAGGAGGCCTGCTCTAACCAGGGACGCGTGGGACTTGCTCTAACCAGAGACAACACGGCCTGCCTCCTAGGAAGCTTGGTCGAACCCAGGTCACACAGCTCTACTTGCTTCTGAGGAGGCCTGCTCTAATCAAAGACACCCAGGCCAGTTAACACCAGAGATAACCAGATGGCAAAAGGCAAGTGCAAGACCATAAGCAATGGAAGACAATGTAATTTGGCACCATCAGAACCCAGTTCTCCCACCTCAGCAAGCTCTGGATACCCTAACATACCTGAAAAGCAAGCTTCTGACCTAAAATCCCATCTCATGAAGATGATAGAGGCCTTTAAGGAGGATATAAATAAGACCCTTAAAATACAAGAAAACTCAGGCAAACAGGTAGAAGCCCTTAAAGAGGAAACAAATAAATCCCTTAAAGAAATACAGGAAAATACAACCAAACAGGTGAAGGAATTGAACAAAATGGTCCAAGACCTAAAAATGGAAATAGAAACAATAAAGAAATCACAAATGCAGGCAACCCTGGGCAGGACAACTTAGGAAAGAGATCAGGAGCTACAGATGCAAGCATCACCAACACAATACAAGAGATGGAAGAGAGAATCTCAGGCATAGAAGATATTAATATATTGGTTAAAGAAAATGCAAAGTGTAAAAAAGAATCATAACCTAAAACGTTCAAGAAATTTGGGATGTGATAAAAAGACAAAACTTAAGAATAATAGGAACACAAGAGGGTGAAGATTCCCAGCTGTGGTAGTTTGAATATGCTTGGCCCAGGGGGTGGCACTATTTGCAGGTTTGGTCTTGTTGGAGTAGATGTGACCTTGTCAGAGTAGGTGTGACCTTGTTGCAGAAGGTGTGCTATTGTGGGCATGGGCTTTAAGAACCTCATCCTAGCTGCCCGGAAATCAGTCTTCTCCAGTTTGCCTTTGGAACAAGATGTAGATAGAATTCTCAACTCCTCCTGCACCATGCCTGCCTGGGTGCTGCCATGCTCCCACCTTGATGAGAACAGATTGAAACTCTAACCTGTAAGCCAGCCCCAATGAAATGTTGTGCTAATAAGAATGGCCTTGGTCATGGTGTGTGTTCACAGCAGTAAAACCCTAACTAAGACACAATTAAAAGGGCCAGAAAAACATCCTCAGCAAAATCATAGAAGAAAACTTCACTAATCTCAAGAAAGACATGGCCATAAATGTACAAAAGCTCTACAGAACACCAAATAGATTTGACCAGAAAAGAATATCCTCCCACCAAATAATAATGAAAACACTAAATGTACAGGAAAAAAAAAAGAATGTTAAAAAGTGCAAAGGGGAAAAAAAAAGCCAAGTAACATATAAAGGCAGACCTGTCAGAATTACACCTGACTTCTCAATGGAGACTCCAAAAGCCAGAAGATTCTAAGCAATGTCATGCAGACCCTAAGAGATCACAGATACCAGCCCAGACTAGTATAACCAGTGAAACCCTCAATCACCATAGATAAACCAAAATATTCCATGACAAAAACTTAAACAATATCTTTCTACTAATCCAGCCCTACAGAGAATACTAGAAGGAAAGCTCCAACACAAGGAGGCAAACTACACTCAAGAAAACACAAGAAATTAATCACCTCACAACAACCCCCAAAGGAAAAAAATCACATACACACATAATACCACCTCCAATAACAAAATAACAGGATCTAACAATCGCTGGCCATTTACTATCTCTCAACATCAATAGACTCAATTTCCCAATAAAAGACACAGGCTAATAGACTAGATACATAAATAGGATCCCTCATTCTGCTGCATACAAGAAACACACCTCAGAAAAAAAAAAGACAGACACTACCTCAAAGTAGAGGGAAGGAAAAAAGTTTTCCAAGCAAACAGTCCCAAGAAACAAGCTGGAGTAGCCACTCTAATATTCAGTAAAATAGACTTTCAACCAAAGGTTATCAAGTGAGATGGGGAAGGACACTTCATACTCATCAAAGGAAAAATCCACTGAGAGAAAGTCTCAATTCTGAACATCTATGCTCCAGATACAAGGGCACCCACATTCGTAAGAAACTTTACTAAAGTCCAAAACACATATTGAACATCACACAATAATAGCGGGAGACCTCAACACCCAACTCACACCAATGGACAGGTCATTAGAACAGAAACTAGGGCCGGGCATGGTGGCGCATGCCTGTAATCCCAGCACTCTGAGAGGCAGAGGCAGGCGGATTTCTGAGTTCGAGGCCAGCCTGGTCTACAGAGTGAGTTCCAGGACAGCCAGGGCTACACAGAGAAACCATGTCTCGAAAAACACACAAACAAACAAACAAAAAAACCCAAACAAAAAACCAAAAACAAAAGAATAGAAACTAAACAGAGATACAGTAAAACTAACAGAAGTTATGAACCAAATGGATTTAACATATCTGCAGAACATTTCATACTCCCCAAAAGAATATACCTTCTCAGGACCTCATGGAATCTTCTCTAAAATCGATCATATAATTGGACACAAAACAAGCCTCAAGAGATACAAGAAGATTGAAAAAAATCTCATGTTTCCTATCATATCACCTTGGACCAAAACTAGACATCAGTAACAACAAAAACAACAGAAAATTTATATGAATATTCCTCTTAACACTACTTTCATTGTGTCCTATAAATTTCGGTATGCCTTCATTTTTATTGAATTCTAGAAAGTCTTTAATTTCTTTCTTTATTCCTTCTCTGAGAAAGTTACCATTGAGAGACAAGTTGTTCAATTTCCTTGAGAATGTGGGCTTTCTGTTGTTTTTGTAATTTCTTTTTTATTTTTTTAAAACTTTTTAAAAATTTATTTATTTTACGTACGTGAGTACAACATTGCTCTCTTCAGATACACCAGAAGAGGGCATCAGATCTCATTACAGATGGTTGTGAGCCACCATGTGGTTGCTGGTAATTGAACTCAGGACCTTTGGAAGAGCAGCCAGTGTTCTTAACCACTGAGCCATCTCTCCAGCCCTGTAATTTCTATTCTATTAGAGCCAATTCCTTTTCAGCGTCAGCTGATTATCTTCTTGGACTATTTAATTCTTTATCACCTTGCAAGGTTTGAAATAAATTACTCAGCTTCTCAATGGTTGAACCAGTTGTAGGCCGAAGCCAACTAATATCCCCCCATAATTTTTGAAAATCATTGAGAGTATTTACTTGGTCCCTCCCGATTTGCACCTTTTGTAATCAAATTTCCTGCAGATTTATCTTATATCTTAGGCAATTAACAGAATTTCCTCTTTGTATTTTTTTCAGAAGCAATTTGTAATCCTCAACAAAGCAAAAGAAAAAAATTTAGCTTCATCAAACTTTTGTTCTGAGGTATCTCTATTTGAATCAGTAGGCAAAAGATCATCTACATAATAGTAAATTATGGATTGAGGAAGTTGTTTCCGAGTTACTTCCAATGGCTGTTTTATAAAATATTGGTGTGAGGTGGCAGGACTTTCCATTGGTAGCTTTTGATTGGTTAAATGTGGGCACTGTGAAGGCAATTCTCTATCTTGTTCTTGTAAAGGGATTGTGAAAAAAAAAAAACAGCCCTTACATCAGTCACTGTGATGGGCCGTTCTTAGGTAACAAGGAAGGAAATAGGTTTCCAAACTGCAAGGAAGCCAGTGACTGAATAATTTTATCAGTTGTTCTCAGATCTGTTAACATCTTCCACTTGCCAGATTTCTTTTTAACGACAAATACAAGAGAACTCCAAAGGCTGGTGGGCTCCTCCGTGTGCTGAGCCTCCAGCTGTTCCTGGGCCAGCTGTTCTAGTGCCCGTAATGGCACAGACCATTGCTCAATCCAAACAGGTTGGCCAGTCAGCCACCTTAGTGGTCAGGCTGTTGGTGTTTGTCATCAGTGGCTTCCTCAGTCAAGGCCGCAGAGTCAGCCTCTGCTGTGTTCTGTCTATGGACAGCCTGGACAGTCTGCAACTGTCTCTGATAGGAACATTCCCTTCTTTATGGCTTGTCTCTAAACCTGGAGGGAAGCTAAGTTGTGTTTCCCATTGCTGCAGTAGATCTTGTCCCCATAAATTCATGGCTATATCTGCCAAATACGGCCTTAACCTGACCTTCTGGTTCAAACACGCTCGATCCACTGGGGACTTCGTCGTACCTGAGACAATGCCCCAATCCCTAGGAGCAGAGTAGATACCCTTTGAAGCAGCCAAACTGGATTCCAGGAATCTTGTGCTATTAAAGTTACATCTGCTCCACCAATCCTTCAATCTCAATTGCCTGCCAAAGTGTCTGTTTTTCAGTATCCTTAGAATCTTTTATCTTTAGGGGCCGTTCAATCTTTCCTAAGTGGTTTAATTGAGTTTTGAGCAGCTCAGTTTGTCCTATCAGACCTTGAATCTTTTCGTTGCTTTTCAGAAATATCTTTCCTTAGAGAACAAGAAATTAGTGGTTCATGTTGTGTTTTATCAGGCCTTGAGCAAAGTCCCTTAGTTTTCGGAAATTGAGAAATTGTCTCGTATATCCTTGGGTGCCCTACGTTCATAAGCGTATGCCCAGTTCTTCCACATCTACATTTCACAGGAAATTTTCTCCTGGAATTGTTGCTACTGAGGACGGATTTATACTTAGGAATTGTTTGGTTACCTCACTTAGGGAATGAGTTGATCTTTGACAGCCACAGCCATGGGTATCTTGTTTTTCTTTTTCTCTTTCTTTCTTTCTTTCTTTCTTTCTTTCTTTCTTTCTTTCTTTCTTTTTTTCCGAGACAGGGTTTCTCTGTGTAGCTCTGGGTGTCCTGGAACTCACTCTGTAGACCAGGCTGGCCTCGAACTCAGAAATCTGCCTGCCTCTGCCTCCCAAGTGCTGGGATTAAAGGCGTGCAACACCATGCCCGGCCATCTTGTTTTTCTTAATCTACTGTGTCTGCCCAGCCACAATTGGATTGTGAGTATTTGCTTCTGTGTCTGCAGTAGTTTTAATCCATTCACAAAGAGGTGCAGATCTTGCTATTAATAATATAATAGCCTTTTTGCATTCATCATTAGCATTTTCGAATGCTAAAGATTCAGTTAAAGATTTCTCTAGCATTCGATCGATATTGCTCTAGTTGGAGCTGTGGTTAGTCTTTGAAAGGTTCCTTTGAGCCCTGGCTATCTTTGTAAATGATTCAGATAGCCCCTGTTCTTCACCCTTATCCCAAGCATTTATGGCCATTGTGAGGCACTGTTCTAGGACAGCATCCTCAAACTCAATCTGTATTCCTAATTAAGGACATGGATCTTCACCTAGTAACTCACCCTTGACGATATCGGCGCCTCCAGTCCTACTTCAATGTTCCATCATCAAAACCTCATCTTTCCACCATGTCAGCCATTACAGTTGAGGGCCAGGCTCTAGGATGCCTGTCCTCAAATCTCTCCAATCATTGAGAATTATCGGGTTCCATGTGGCCCAGTTATTGAGTACCTGTTTGACATGTGGTGAATGCAAGTCACAGCTCACTATTGCTTCCCTAAATCGTTTTACATCCTGTGCCTCTATAGGTTGTCTTTCAGATTCTTGATAACCCTGTGGGTTTTCTTCATCTCCTTCCAATTCCCTTATCAAGGCTAGGAAAATCATTTTAGTGTTTTTTTTTAAACAGATATAGACTGCCATTTCATAGTCTCGTTCCGAGGTGACGCTGTGTGTACTGGCTTCCACTCATCTGTCCCCACCTTAGCACACACTTCAATCTTACTCATAACCTTTTGTAAATTTTCTTCTAAAACTTCTTTTATTATTTTCCATTTCTTGTATCTTTGTTACTTTAATCTCCTCCTCAATTTTACTTATACATTTCTCTAAATTTTCCTCTTTGTTTTTCCTATCCTTATTATATTAGTGTCCTCCTCAATATTGTTCATAAATGTCTCTAAATTGTTTTCTGACGTCCGCTTCCATGTTTTATCCTTTTCCATGTTTTTTAGACAACAGTCTCTACATTCTGATTCATAATTTTCAGTGTTCTTCCCTCTAATGTCTTGACATTGTTTTATAAAAAATTAATCTTTTTCTTTAAGGGTTGTAAAAATTTTTTCTAAGGCCCAGTTTATTGAAAAGACACAGCAAACCAAAATGCTTATTAGGACGAGCGTGAAGCTTAACAGTGCAATAATTATAACTGGCAAGGTGCCAATTTCCTCTCGAGCCGTTCCCTTTGAGCTGTTCGAAATAGTCTTAAAGTCCACAAGGTCTTTAGTGTCTTTATCATCTTTATCTGTCTATTCCCCCCCCCCCAAAATGCCAATTTCCAACCTGATCAGAAGTTTTCTGTGCCTTTGTCTCCCTTTGGTGTTCGATTCAGGACTCTTCAGGGTTTCTGATTTTGGGGGGTTTTTTCTTTTTTTATTTTTTTTAGGTTTCTGATTTTTTTATTCATAGAGAGGAAAATTTTTTTATTGTAGGAAAAAACAAAACAACAACAGCAACAACAAAAAACGTGACTTTTGTGCTCCCGAGCTGGTGTTGTTACAACTCTGTCTCCCATGCGTGATCTGTTAGGGCCCTTTTTTTTTATTATTATTGGAAAAATGGTGTGGTTCCAGGACGGAGGCCCTGGTGTGGTTAGCCCGGGGCTTGGGCCCTAGCTGCAGCTTGCAAGGCGGCGTTTGTACCAATTGTAGGCTCCAGCCATGAGGTGTGGGCGGCTGGCTGGGAGAGTAGGGCTTGGCGGCCTGGTTTCCCAAGCCTGAGATGCCCGGATCAGATCACCGTGCCAAGGAGAAACGCTCATTGGAAATCCAGCCGCTGCGTTGAGGGCTCTGTCCCAGCATGCAGTTGGGCCCTGTGCTGAGAGGGAGTCTCCGATAGTTTGGGTCTATGACCAGTGTCAGGTTCCTCAAAATGTAGTACAAGCAATTTGAGCCTATCCCCCAACTGCCTTACAAATAAATGGGACTCAGACTGTGGTTATTTTATTTGGCTTTGACAATTACTGGGAGGTAACCCCTAATCTACTCTTTTAACTGCTAGCCTAGCTAGCTCCCTTCCCAGCAGTGTACCCCAGATCCTTGCTGAGAAATCCTGCTGTGTGCTCATGGTTCCCCCACCCCCACCCCCACCCCATGGCAGCTTCCTCCTCCCTTTCCTGTTCTTCCTCTTTTCCTCTCTCCCCCTCAACCAGGTCACTCCAAACCCACCTACCTCTAATCCCTCCAGTAATTGGTGGTAGCCAATTTTATTTAATCAGTAGTTTTAAATCGAGGAACAAGGCTTGCACAACAAAAGCTCGTAAGCAGAAGTCACTTGTGGGCCTAGACCTTTGGGTATAGAATTTAGCATTACAAGACATAGCAACAGAACAAACTTCAACCACCCCAAATTTCTAAACCTCTTGTCTCCACCTCCCGAGGCCTCGGATCCTAGCATGTTTCACCAGTTCTGGTTTACAGAGTGGCTGGGATTGGAAAGCAAGGCTTTGCACGTGCTGGGCAAAATACTCTGCCAACTAAATTACATCCCCAGCCACAGGATGGAAATCTTCACAAATCCTCCATCTTCTCAAATAATTAACAGTCCAGATCTTAAAACTAATCCCCCTTGCTGGACACCATCTCTCTGTTTACCAGCCTGTCTGGCAGCAGTCAGACTAGGGCCAGGGGGTGATTAAGTACAATAAAGAAACCAGAGTTAGGGAAAGGGCTAAGGATCCGGCTCAGTAGTCAAAGCACTTGTTATACTAGTGTGAGGCTAAAGTTCAGGTCCCCAGAAACTCAGGAAAATGCAGGGTAGGTGTGGCAGCACACCTGTTATTACAGCCTGGGACGGGAAATCAGATCTCTGCAGCAGGCTGGCTGGCAAGAGAGTCGCCTCACTGAGCTGTGTTTGATTGAGAGAACCTGCCTCAGTAAGGTGGGAGAGCCACCTGGTACCGTTCTTCATATCCTCAGACCTCCACATTGAAGAGCATATGCACACACGCACCTACATCCGTGCACCTGACCACACATGCAAAAACATGCACACACACACACACATGCATACCACAGACACAAAAAATCCGGGGAGCTAAAATGTCGGGGTGGAGGACAGCAGGTAGAAGATGTGGGAACACTGACACAAATTAGAGGCTTTTGATCTAAGACTCTGCTAGAAAGGTCTCTGATAAGGGTTAATATGCACTTTATGCCCAAGCGCAGACTTGCAAGTCTTCAACATAATTTGGACCAGGTCTGAAGGTTCTCCCTCGGTCACCGTGGGGAAGAATGGGAACTAGCAGTAGTGACATCAGTCAGGGCAAGGAATGAAGATGGCTAAAGCAGTTTGTTGAGAGAGAGAGAGAGAGAGAGAGAGAGAGAGAGAGAGAGAGAGAGGAATGGAGGTGCTAAAAGGTGTCATATCTTATCTCACCAACCGGTGGGTGGCGTAGACTTGAACTCAGCAAGTCCTAAGGGACCGTAAATGACAGTAAAGCCATCCCAAGCTTGGAAGATTCAGAGACCCTGGACTACGTCCTAGCTTCGCCATTCGTAGGCGCGGCTCTCGGGGTGGGGGAGAGCATTCTCTCCAGATCTTTTAAATCGTCAGTCTATTAAACAGAAATGACCACACCGGAATGGACTTCACACCCGACTGACCGGCACTCAACAGCCGGCAGCTGACTTCCGGGTCAGGGGAGCTGGGAAGGAGGCAAAGCGAGCCGAGAGTCCGAGGCTGTTGTGTGCGCGCTCCGGACTCGGGCCGGAGGGCGCATGCGCGGGTCTTCTACGTAGGCGTGCGCCTCGGCGCCGCTGGGGGACCCCCCTCCGGACACGCGCGGAGGCAGAAGGGCGCGCGCGGCTCAGGCGGCGCGGTGGGAGGTGCGCCATGCCAGGGATGGTGCTATTCGGCCGGCGCTGGTCCCTAGCCAGCGACGACCTGGTGTTCCCCGGGTCTTTTGAGCTGTTCCTGCGTGTGCTGTGGTGAGTGAGGCCCCTGTGCGGGCGGGGGGGCGTGCTGGTTAAGGTGACAAAAGTCGTGCCTCCTTGGTGCTTAACGGGCAGCCGCGCCCCGCGAGCACAATCTGTCGGCACCTAGGATATAGATGCAGTCGCTCTGTGCATGTGACAGGGGTCTCGGACCCTCGGGGCTGCAGGGAACGAGCCCTAGGGTGCGGCGCCCAGCCCTAGCCCCGGGTGCGTGAGGGAAGGGCGAGCATCCGAAAGCCATAGCCCCCGGGTCTCTCTTTTCTGGAGCCCGGCTCCGGAACTTTGGATCGCTGTCTTTTTTTTTTTTTTCCTCGATGGGAGGGTAGCGCAAAGTCCCCATCTCTGCAAAACAAAAAAAATCTGGGAAATAGCAATTTCTGAGCAATTCATAGAAACCAGTATTCAGAGGCCGGTTTTGCAAAATGCAGCTACGCTCGGAGGGAAACGGCACTGGTGGGTGAAGTCAGCTCCGAGGAATAACGTTCTTAGGAAAAAGCATTCTCAAGAGGCAAAGGAATGGGAGCAGGAAAAAGCCCTTTCTAGTCAGGCCGGGTTTTTCTCGTTTTCTTTCTTTCTTTCTTTTTTTTTTTTTTTTTTTTTTTTTTTTTTTTTTTGCCTTTATCTCCCGACACGGAAGCCCTAGTGTTTGGAAGGCTGACAGAAAAAGTTATCTAGGGGCTGAGGGCGGAACAGTTCCTTTCGGTAGAGCGCTCACCTGGCATGCAGGACGCCCTTGAGTGCCTGGGATCCCCCCAGCACCACATAGAGCTGGGGTGCTCACCTGTAATCCCAGGACTAGGGGGTAGTTATAGTTATCTAGCCCAATCTTACCTCCGTTTTCTCCCCTCTAGTGCTTGAGCCCAGGGCTTCGTGTATGCTAGGCTTTACAACCGAGTTAAATCCTCCATCACCTCAGATGACACCTCTTAGGGCTTTGGAATTTTAATCTTTAATAGGACAATCTTGGGCTGCAAGGTAGCTCCGATGGCTAAAAGGTGCTTGCCCGATGACCTAAATTGTTACCTCCAGGACCCAGAAGGAGAACTGGTTCCTTAAAGTTGTTCTCTGACCTCCCTCCACAGGCACGGTATAGCACAGTCTTCCCTAAATAAATAAATGTCGCTTTTTAAAAGGTGGACATTCTTGCTGAGCGGGTGCTGTTTGCTGCTGACATACTTCTGGGGTGAATTGAATGACAGGCCCCCTTTACCTTCTGGAGACCCATGCTGTCTAGCATTGTTCACTGCCGAATTACAAAATACAGTCAAGAGTTCACAGGGCTTCTCCTTTTGCGTTTATCTGTGTCTGCCCCGATAACGTTATTTTCATAATTGGCTTCCCGCTTGCTTGGTTTTGAGTTACAGTTGGGCAACAACGTGTGTTCACTGAATGTTAAACTGCACACATACACACAAATCCAACATAGTTCGTGTAGCAATGGCGTGATTCTAAATCACCCGTGGTTCTTTTCCTGAAGAGCCCCAGCTTGCCTGGGTTTTGATTTTTGACAGGGTCTCCTACATCTCTTGCTTGCCTCAAAGCTCACTCTGAGGGGTGGGACAATCTTGATGTTGTCATCCTCCTGCCTCCACCTCCCCGGTACTGGGATTACAGGTGAGCACACTTAGTTTGGTAGCACTGAGGAGGCGCTCCTGAGAGCAGTGTCCGCAGCCTGTTTGCTTTTCAAGAGGGGGCTTCTTGGCAGCTTAGGGTGGTGTGGAACTCATATACAGACCAGGTTCAGGCTAGCCTCTAATTTATGATCCTCCTGCCTCTGGCTCTCTGGTGCTGGGATTATAGGCAAGCCCAGTCCATGGCTTACCGCAGATATAGCATAAGAACAGAAAGCCACCTGTGTGTTAACAGCCTGCCCCTACATAGACTTTTTATGGATGCAGATTACATCCCGGGTTGAACCTTCACCTTGATTCGGAGAATATTAACGCCCTTCATTTCCTCATGTCGTGTTTTTATGAAGCCACGTTCTTCTCTGTGAATTCACAGGTGGGTTGCCAGCCTGACGTTATATCTCACGCACAGACGGAAGCTGGACTGTCCCGGTGGAGTCCTGCTCAGCACGTACCTGATAGTGCTCCTCGTCCTCCTCGCAGTTATTATATGCACCGTGCTGGCCATCGTGTGTGTCAGCATGAGAGGTAAGGAGAGCCACGCTTTCTGGGGGAAACCTGCTTTGCACCTTGACAGCCATACTGTTGGCATCCGGTTCACCCATTTAGAGTGTATCTGGTGTTCTTGGTTTTTCTTCTAAAATGTGTGTGTGCACGCACACTGGCGAACACGTGCGTGTGAATGCCTGCTGTGATCAGAACAGAGCCGTGGGATGGCCCGGGCCTAGAGTTACAGGTGGTAGTGGACCACGCCACACAGGTGCTTGGGAGCCAAACCCGAGTCCTCCACCCCCGGGCCGCCTCCCCAGCCCCACGCAGCTTCTGACTGTTTCCATAGTTGAAAACCTAGCACTACAGCTGCGTGGGAACATCTCCTTATCAGTGTGTGTGTGTGTGTGATGTTTGCACACGTTCCCGTGGGTGTCTCCACCAGTGTGTGTGGAAGCCAGAGGGTGATGTCATTGGCTGCCTTCCTGGATTGCTCTCCTCCTTATTTTTTGAGGTAGGGTGTTGTCAAAATTCCTTTTATCCCTCCTCCTAAGGTCCCAAAGGCAAACTGAGGCATGATTTTGTGTTTTCTTCTGGAGAAGTCTCCTCTCGTGGCCAGGATAAGCAGACACACTAGCACTCCTGGAGAAGCTCTGATGTCTTCCTACCCTGCTAATCCAGTGTTAGCCGGTCCTTCCAGGACATCCAGCTGGAACCGGGTTTTCTGTTACTTATGACTTGAGGGGTTCCCATTGGAACCCAAAACAGTACTTTATGAAACCGTATTAAATCGAGCGTGACAGTGCAGGCCTGTTATCGCAGCTTCTCAGGGGACTGAGGTGGAAGGGTCTCAAGTTCAAAGCTTACCCGAGTCCTTAGACCACGGAGCCCGTCTGAAGAACAGCACCGTGGGCAGTTAGACGGCTCTGCAGGTGAAGGCCCTTGCGGCCAAGCCTGATGACCTGAGTTCCGTCTCTGGGTTCCACATCACAGGGGAAAAGAACTGATACCCAAAGGTTGTCTTCTCACCTCCATGTGTGTGCCGTGACACACACACATGACTGACTCCTGCCAACCTGTGTGCGTCTGTCTGTCTCTGTCTCTGCCTACATGTCTGTCTGTCTCTGTGTGTGTGTGTGTGTGTCCGCCCACCTGTCTGTATCTTTGCAGGGGGTGGGGGCTGGATAGAAGAGTGGGTGCTCTTACAGAAGAGTTCCTAGCACCCGTCCGCAGGCTCCTAACCGCCTGAGCTCTAATGCCCTCACCGTTTGTGAGGCACAAACACAAGGATAAAAATGAAATTAAAAAAATGTTAGCCAGGCATGGTGACCATGCCTTTGGTCCCAGCATTAGGGGGAAGAGGCAGGCAGATCTCTGAGTTCCAGGCCAGTTTGGTCTACCGAGCAAGTTCCAGGACTGCACAGAGAAGCCTGTTTAGCTGGGCGGTAGCGGCAGACATATTTAATCCCAGCACTTGGGAGGCCCTGACACCCATGTAGTAGGAGAGAATCTATTCCCAGAAGTTGTCTTTGCCCTCCTCAGATGTGTGCTAGTACATATGTCCACCACACACAAATAAATGTTTAAAGAAAAAAACTACTTTTTTTTTTTTTTTTTTTTTTTTTTTTTGGTTTTTTGGATTTGGTTTCTTCGAGACAGGGTTTCTCTGTGTAGCCCAGGCTGTCCTGGAACTCACTCTGTAGAAGACCAGGCTGGCCTCAAACTCAGAAATCCACCTGCTTCTGCCTCTCAGAGTGCTGGGATTACAGGCGTGCGCCACCACTGCCCAGCAGAAAAAAAAACTTCTTAAAGGGGTATTAAGTGTTGGGGATAGTGGCTTGCAACTTTAAACCAGTGCTCAGGGAGGTAGAAGCAGGTAGATCTCTTGAGTTTGGAGCCACCCCAGTCTAAATAGCAAAGTCCAGACTATCCTGGGCTACACAGTGAGACCCTGTCTCAAAGTATATATGTGTGTGTATACGTATATACACATACAAACTTTAGTGAAGAAAATTTAAAAGACAAATGTGTGGGTGGTTGTAGGGCATGAGAAAAAAGAGGCAATTTCCTACATTCATAGCTCTTTTAAAAAGTTTTCATTTGTTTTGGCATCGATAGGGATTGAACCCAGGGCCTCCTGGTTGTGAGGCAAACCCCTCCAACAGGGCCAGAGCCCCATGTGTCTTCTTTCTGAGATGAGGTCTGCACCATAGCCTGATTGGCTTGGAACTACTGTAGGCAGCTCTCTTGCCTTTGCCTCCCGAGTGCAGGGGTTACAGGCATGCACCACCAGACCGAGCACGGGGCTTCGGTGAGAAATAAGGGAACAGCCCAGGCCAGTAGAAAAAAGACGCAGAAAGCCCGAAGAGTAACGGAATACGTCTTTTATTTGTAGAATTTTTAGCTTCAACCACGCACGCACAGAGATGTGAATATAAACATAGCATTGCATTATGAGGTGGAAGTGAATGGGCAGTTTGCTCTTGTCATGGGAATGTAGTTAGCCACACCTTTGGGGAGGCCAGTGTGATAGCGCACATGTAGTATCAGGTTTTATCTCTAGTTTGCACATGCACTCAGAAGAGCTGTGATCCCCCTTGTAGTGTGGCTTGTGGAAAGAAGAGCACAGTGATTCTTGTTCACAGTCAGGGATATGTGTGGCGTAGTTAAGAACAATGTCGCTTTTGTTGTGGTCTTTGCTTTTCGGGGTGTTACTGTGTAGCCCAGGCTGGCCCGGACTCAGTAATTTTCTCTTGTTTCAGCTTCCTGAGCTAGGACTAGGATCACAGGCATACATATTTGGTTTAAGAAGTCTCCATGAAGCCCTGCCATTGCTACTGCAGGGGGGTAACTGGGGATGGTCCACACTCCAGGCAGTTCCAGGGGCTTTGACAGAACCCTCTCCAGGAGGCCTGCCATCTGCCATGCCTGGGGAGGGCCCTTATCTCTGTCTGTGTCTTAGGAGCTCATAGCTCAACTTTTCTGTCAGAGAAGTGGCTGAGATGTCTGTCACTCATACACCGGTGGCACAGACCATCCCGTTGCTGCTCTTCTGCATGCCCCACTTGCTGAGGGACCTGAGGAGGTCACTTTAGGAACTCTTTCTTGAGGATAGCCTAGTGCAGCAGTGTCTCTGAGGGTCGAGGTCATCAAATTAGGATGGGGGGGGGAAGCAAATATGGAAATAAAGGTGTTTTTTCTAGCTAGGCATGGTGGCGCCTATCTTTAGCCCCTACATTCTGGAGGCAGAGGCAGGCAGATCTCTGTGAGTTCAAGGCCAGGCTGGTCTACAGAGTGAAATTTTGTCTTTTTAAAAAAATGTGTTTTTCTAAGACATGAACCTGATGAGGCCATCAGTATTCTCTCATGGGTTGGGGAGGGGCTCACACAAGACACATACCCCCCACTCTGGCTCAGGGGCTCCTGGCAGGTCATGGTGGCTGGGGGGGGGGCGGGGAATCATTTTTCTTCAGTGATGTAGCCACTGGTAAGTCGCCCGTGTTCCAGGGAATAGCTCCGCCCTGGCGGTCATCCCGATCAAACTCAGTGAGTCACACAAAAAGCCAAGCCAAAGATTTGAGAGTAAGAGGGGACTTCTCGGGAAGACGGGACCCCAGAGGGAGCGGGAGGGCGAGGAGGGGTGGTGACTGAAATGTACCACATATGTATATGAAATTGTCCAGGAGTTTAAAACAGTGTTTTTCTAGGTAGATGCAGCTTCTTTCAATTCCTCATCTAATTTCTGGGAACTTAATTGAACACACTCCATCTCTTTAATTCTTTGTATTTAGTAAATGTCATGCTATAGCTTTTGTGTGAAGAGTCCCTGTCACAGTCGCTGCTGCCCAGTTAGACTAGGTGGCATCTTTCCAGT
>OZ030028.1:36855700-36925700 GCA_964023405.1 Apodemus agrarius
ATTAGCTGTAGTGGATCAACCAGGCTGGCTGGCCAGTCAGCTCCAATCCCCTGTCTCCAGTGCCCCCAGCCCTCTGGTTAGACGCACACCACCTTTCTGTCAGCTCCCATGCGGATGCTAGGGGCCCGAACTCAGTCCTCACACAGGCTCTTTACCAGCTGACCATCTCTCCAGCCCCCTCCCCCGGCAGCTGGACAGGCAGCTTTGCGTCTTTGGACGCTTGTGAGCAGCTGGTTTTTTTTCTGTTTCAGGAACCATTTGTAACCCTGGACCTCGGAAGTCTATGTCTAAGCTGCTCTATATCCGCTTGGCGCTCTTCCTGCCAGAGATGGTCTGGGCTTCTCTGGGGGCCGCCTGGGTGGTAAAAGGTATCCAATGTGACAGGACAGTTGTCATAGGCATCATCGCCACCGTCGTTGTCAGGTGAGGCCTTCCTCCTTGTCCTAGCTTCTCCTCGGGTGCGTTTCTGGGCAGTACAGCACCCCGATGTCCTGTGACCTTTGTGACATAGCGCCGGGCCTCGCTGAGTAATTCACAGAGACGGGGCGATGGGTTTTGGTCCGTGAGAAAAGCTCGTCCAGCTTACATCTGCACGCGATCACTTTCCTGCCAGCTCCCTCCCTCATCCGGAGGAGGGGCAGCGGGGACTCGGCAGGGTGCTTGTCACACTGCAAGGACTGGAGTTCAGTTCCTAGCACCCACGTAAAGAAACTGGGCCTCCGGCTTTTAGCCCCAGCTCCAAGAACAGTGGAGACAGGAGGATCACTGGGACTTACTGCCTCCCAGCCTATCCGAGAAAACATGAGCCCCAGATTCAGAGGGGGCAGGGTTGGGGGGGGGGGAGAGAAACCAACAGCCAAAGGGAGGGTGGAAGTTAAAGGTGAGATGAGAAATGATGCCCCGAACTGAGACAGTGTCTAATAGTCTGATGAGGCTTGTCATGCAGTTTTTACATCTTCGGTACTAACACTATTTACTTTTGTGTGGGGAGATGAGCTTACATGCTATGGCCCATGTGGAGGTCAGAGTCCGTTCTGTTGTTCAACCATGGCGGCCCTAGGGATTGAACTTGGGTCATCAGGTTGAGCAGATAGATGCCCTTTACCCGCCGAGCCTCTCACCGCCAAGCTGAAGAGCTTAACAGTCGGCGAGTTTTGTCCCTTTGGGTTATGGGTAAGGAGGCAGAAGCTGGTGCTGGAGCTGCCGTCCCTGAGGTGCAGAGGCAGCAGAGGTAGTGGGGAACCATCTGACCAGCAGGACGGTAGTGGGGAACACGCAGACCCTTGCACACTGTGGGCGGTGTAGACATAGTCTAGGCTGAGGATGTGGGACAGTTGTTAAAGCCTGCCACAATCGCCTCAGGACAGGAGTTCAGATCCCCACACTGGGTCCTGGACGTGTAGACTGCTAGCCTAATCACTGGGTTCTCCGCTCAGGCGGAGCCCTCCCTGTCTTAGGAAGGTAGAGAGTGGTCAAGGAGTTAGTTCCCCCTGAGACTGTTGTCTCTATACACATGCACCAACCCACATGGACACCACACATATACACCACACACAAATAGAGTAATTAAATGTGGGCGGGGTGGGGGGGGCACCTGTCAGAGTGTTCCACAGCGTGGTGATTTTTTGTGTTACTGTGAAGAATTCCAGAGTGCTGAGTAGTACCTGGGTCATAGTCATGGTGTCCTGGAGAGTAATTCCAGTGACCTCTAGCTGTGGATTCATGAGGCCTGCCTGCCGGCCTTCCTTCCTTCCTTCCTTCCTTCCTTCCTTCCTTCCTTCCTTCCTTCCTTCCTTCCTTCCCTCCCTCCCTCCCTCCCTCCCTCCCTCCCTCCCTCTTTCCTTTCCTTTCCTTTCCTTTCCTTTCCTTTCCTTTCCTTTCCTTTCCTTTCCTTTCCTTTCCTTTCCTTTCCTTTCCTTTCCTTTCTTCATTTATGTAGTTAGTCATATGCGTATGACTCCGCACACGTTGGAAGTCAGAGGATAACTCGCAGAAGTTGATTTTCTCCTTCCACCATGAAGGCCCTGGAGCTCACACTCAGGTCCTAAGATTTGGCTGAAAGCACCTTTTCCTCCCGAGCCATCTCACTGACCCTCCTGGAGAACGTTCTAGAAGAAAATTGCTTGCCTCGGTTGGGTTTTCAGACCTCTGCCTCTCCTTCAGCAGTGCACACACAGGGCTTAGCTGGTGCGTGTGGAGTGGGCTCCGGCCACCGCCCTTCTTAGTCACCCAGCCTGTCCCATGCTTTACTCCTTACAGTTGGATTGTCATTGCTGCCACCATGGTCACCATCATCTTTGTCTTTGACCCGCTGGGCGGGAAAATGGCTCCGTATCCCCCATGCGTCCCCGAGCAGCTGGACAGTAACAGCTCAAACCACTTACTGACCGGCCTGAAGACGGCTGCGAAGAGCGTGTGGGAGACCCGGGTGCAGTGCTGCTGCTGCTGCGTCGGGCAGGACGACAACACCAGGGTCGCCTTCTCCAGCACGGCCGACCTGTTCTCCACCTACTTCTCTGTAAGCGGAAGGGATCTGCTGTGGTCCCTTTCTCCTGTTTCTGTAAATGCTTCCGTGGGACGATGACCATTCTGCACAAAGCCGTGTGAGCCACCGTAAAGTGGCACTGAGGACCTGAACCCCTTGGGCGTGGGGTTTGGGAGTACACTGCCTGGGTGGGCTCGGCAGGCCGCAGTTACCTGCCAGGATGGCCAAGCCTTTCCTGCTCCTTGTTTGTTTTGCTCTGTTGAGGCTGTGTCTCCTGGAACCCAGGTCGGCTTGAAACTGAGTGTAGCAAAGGGTCTCCTGGGACTTCTGATCCTCCTTCTCCTGCCTCCTCCTGCCTTCCCCTGCCTCCCCCTGCTTCCTGCCTCCTCCTCCTGCCTCCTCCTGCCTCCTGCTTCCTCCTCCTGTCTCCTCCGTTCTGGGTTTTATAGGCATGCACCGCCACACCTGGTTCATTTGTTGCTAAGGATGGAAGCCAAGGCTTCCCACGTCTAGGCTTGCCCTGTATGTCCCAGCCCAGCCCTCAGCCCCTTTCTCAACGGCTAGGTATGTCTTATCAACACTGGTCCGTCCTACAGCCCAGCCCCAAGAGTTGTTTTTTTTTTTTTTTTTTTTTGAGGAACTAAACATTATGAAAGAATCTGTCAGTTCTACATCTCCTCTGTCTAGCTCAGTCAGCAGATAGCCGTGTGTAAACAATGCCCTGCCAGGGAGTATCAAATGAACTTCTCAGGCAAGCAAGATGGCTCAGCAGGTACAGGTGCTTGCCGCCAAGCTAGATGGCCTGAGTTCAATCCCCAGGACCCACGTAAGTGGAAGGAATGATCCGACTCCTGCAAGTTGTCTTCTGACCTCTACACACACACACACACCACACACACACCACACACACACACACACACACACACACACCACACACACACACACACACACACACACACACACACACCACACACACACACACACACATCCCACAATGTAAAAAATCATTTAAAGAACTATTTCTCACTGCTTACCATGACTCACTGGTCATGCAGTGCGAGGGGGCGATTGCTCTCGGATGAGCGGTCCTAGGACCTGGGTGAGCTCCTTTTCTTCCCTCTCTCTGTGTCTGTGTAATGATGTGTGGTAACTGCTGTTATTTTTAGTTCTGAAACCAAGAAAAAGAGAAGATTCCTTTCGACACCCTCTGTACCTTCTCTCTCTCTCTCTCTCTCTCTCTCTCTCTCTCTCTCTCTCTCTCTCCCCTCTGTAGTGTCTGACTTTGGACTGTGGAGAGCTAGCGTTGTGATGTGACAGCAGGTTGCATAGCAGGGGCCCTCCTGTGGGAACCCAAGAAGTGTGCCCACAAACTTTTTTTTGTTGTTCTTGTTTGTACTTGTTTTTATTTTTATTATCTGTCTATGGGGTTTTTTTTTTGTTTTTTTTGTTGTTGTTGTTGTTTTGTTTTTTTTGTTGTTGTTGTTGTTTTCGAGACAGGGTTTCTCTGTGTAGCCCTGGCTGTCCTGGAACTCACTCTGTAGACCAGGCTGGCCTTGAACTCAGAAATCCGCCTGCCTCTGCCTCCCTGGGATTACAGGAGTGCACCACCACACCCAGCTTGTCTATGGGTTTTTAAGACAGGGTTTCTCTGTGTAGCCCTGGCTGTCCTGGAACTCACTCTGTAGACCAGGCTGGCCTCAAACTCAGAAATCCACCTGCCTCTGCCTCCCAAGTGCCGGGACTAAAGGTGTGTGCCACCACTGCCAGCCTTAAACTGTTTTTTATTTTTATCACTTACATCTGAGTGAGTATATGTTCACATGTGCAGGCCCCCAAGTAGGCCGGAAGAAGGTGTCAGCTCCTCTGGAGCTCGAGTTACAGGGAGTCGGAGACTACCTGGTGGGGTGCCGAGACCTGGACTCTGGTCCTCTGCAAGGGCAACAAGCACTTTAACCACTGAGCCATCTCCCCAGCCATGGCCAAATCTCCCAGGAGTGCTTCAACCCCATCTCAAGGTATCTAGAGGAGGCAGAACCTAGTCATTACCATTTTTACTATTGGGGACAGGTCGCATGTAGCTGAGAATGACCCAAACTCCTTATATAGCCAAGGAAGACTTTGAACTTCTGGTCTTCCAACCTCTGTCTCCTGAATGTAGAGATTACAGGTGTGTTCCGCCAAGACAGGTTTATCTATGCAGTGCTAGAGATGGAGCCCAAGGATTCACACAGTGTAGACTCTGTCCATCTGTGGGTCTTCCTGTGCTGCTGCTGCTGCTGCTGCTGGGGAATTTCGCGTGGTTTCTTTTGTGTTTAATTATATTTAGTCTGTGTGTGGGGGTGAATACATGGCATATGTGGAGGTCAAAGGACAACTTGCAAGAGCTGGTTCTCCTCCTACCCAGTGTGTTCCAGGGATCAGACTCAGACTGTCAGCCTTGACAGCAAGCACCTTTAACTGAGCCAGCCATCCTGTGGCCTGCTTACAGGGCCGACCTTCTTTTCTTTTTCTTTCCCTTTCCCTTTCCCTTTCTCTTTCTCTTTTTCTCTTTTTCCTTTTCTTTCTTTTTCTTTTTTTTCTTTTTCTTTTTCTCTTTCTTTTTGATACAAGGACTTATTGTATAGCTCAGGCTGGCCCTGAACTTGGCCATCCACCTGCCTCTGGGTCCTGCAGTTCTGGGTATGTGCCACCAGACGCAGACAGACCCAGCTGGTAGAGGACTTCTGACTTCCGTTTGTCCACATGAGAACTCTCACTAGTGTTTACTGATTTCTGATTTCTTCTGTGGCACAGTGTACCGAGTAATCATATGTTCAACCTCATGAATCTGCCACAGAGTATGTATCAACACAAACGTCATACCAGCCTAAGGAATGAGAATGCCAGGCACGCTAGTGCGCGCCTTTAGCCCCAGCACTCCGACAGTTAGGTAGACGTGCACAGGCTGGCTAGCCTGGAGAACACAGTGCAGCAGGTAGAGAGAGACCCTGACTCCCAAGTCGGGAGGAGGGAACCAATCCACGGAAGTTGGCCCGTGACTTTCACATGGGTACTCCAGTGTGTGTTCACAGCACACGTCTGTACTCCTGCATGTGTGCACTTGCACACAGATACACAATTTCTTTAAACCAAAATAGTTTAGTCACTTAAAATAAAATTTTGATAAAATGATTAGTAGATTTGTCCGAGGACAAGATATGAAAAAATACTAAGCTAGCGTCTATAAGGAATCGTGCAAAGGAAAATGCTCTTTAAAACCACATTGTTAAGGGGCTGGAGAGGTGGCCCAGGTTAAAAGCACACCCTGCTCTTGCAGAGGACCTGCACTCAGGGTCCACGTTGGTTTGCTTACCCACACCTGCGACTCCAGCTCCAGGGCATCCAACACCACCGTCTAGCCTCCGAGGGCTTCCATGTGCGTGTGCAAGGGCACACATACACTATATGCACATACTTGGAGGTGGAGGCAGGAAGATCTGGAATTTCAGGTTGTGTTTAACCACATACTGAGCTGAAGGCCAGTCTAAGCTGTCCAAGACTGTCTCAAATAAACAAAAAGTAATAACTTCCTCCTCCTGTGTAATGTATTTGCATATCTGTATGTGAGCTGTGTTCAGCTGGGTGCTAAGGGCTTCCCGGCAGTCTGGTGGGTCTCACGGCAGCCACTGTGCTTTCTACCCAGGACACAGACCTGGTGCCCAGTGATATCGCGGCAGGCTTCACCCTTCTCCACCAGCAACAGGACAATATCAGCCACAGTCGGGAGCCCCGGGAGGTCGTGACCCACACACCAGGGCAGTCTCAGGTAATGACAAGTCCCACCGCTGACGTCATGCTTCCTTGTGGATCTTCAGAGGCATACAGCCAAAGCTGGGCAGGGAGCACTCAGGAGGGGGAAGCAGGAGGAGTGTGAGTAGGAGAGACTAGCGTGGGCTATATAGTGAGTCCCAGGCTAGAAATAGACCCCGTGTAAGAAAAGAGAAGGAGAGGAACCGTGGGGAGACGAGAGGGAGACAGAGACAGTCTGGGAAGGGGAAGAGGCGCAGCCGAGAGCAACTCCAGGAGCCTTGGCCTGAGACCCGGGTTCTCGCCGGACTCCAGGCTCAGGAAGCCCCTGTGTCTCGCTGCCTAGACGGCATTGTAGGGAATTCATTGTTAGGTTCTGTGTTCCAGAAGCATTCCTTCTCTAATGGGCCTGAGTCATCCCATAGTGTATTTTCAGTCTGCGTCTAGGAAGCAGAGACAGCTCAGGCTTTGTCTGATGAACACGCCCCTGCTATAGGTCGTCTTGTTTTCCAAAGAGAGGCTCGTGCCGGGCTCGGCAGTGCACACTTGCGGTTCCAGCAGTGTGGGCAGAGGCAGGAGTCACAGAAAGGACGGGGGATTGAGGGCTTCTGCAATCCCAGGAATCCTATAGCAAGATGGGGGCTGGAGAGAGAGACCCTGGAGGCCGGAGGACCAGCTAGCTGGGGTGCCCGGCAAACGCTGTTAAGGTGCGAGTCGAGGCCAGAGACTTGAGGACGTTTGCGCACACTGGAGTGCACATGCAGCTTGTGTGTGTCCCTTCCATTGCTGTCGCACACAAAAGGCTTCTTCCTCCTCTCCCGCAGGAAGCCGAGCTGGACGCGGAAGTGGAGAACTGCCATCACTACATGCCGTTCGCAGCCGCCGCCTACGGATGGCCGCTCTATATCTACAGGAACCCGTTCACGGGGCTCTGCAGGATCGGTGGCGACTGGTAGGTCAGCACAGCCTGATCCTTTCGTCCAATTTTTTCCCCTCTTTAAAAGAAAGAAAAAAAACATTTTGAAAGCATACAAGAATAGAACAAAAAAAGCCCTAAGTTTTCTATCTAGAACTGTCTAGACCTGTGACTCACTGTGTCCTGAGTCCTCTAGTTGGCACGCTTTATCTCCAAAACAAAAACACCTTTTTTTTTTTTTTTGAGATAAGGTTTTACTATATAGCCCCTGACTGGCCTGAGAGAAACTTGATAGGTAGACCAGGCTGGCCTCGAACTCACCAAGATGACTTCTCTGCCTCAAAAGTGCTGGGATTATAAGCAGATACTGCCACACCTGGCACTTGGAACTTAAAAAAAAAAAAAAAAAAAAAAGCATTTGTTTGTTTGAGGTGTATGTGCCGGTGGGGGTGTGGCAGCTAGAGGCCACTGTCTCTCCTGACACCATTACATCGATGTCACATAAAGGATGAAGAGACTAGACTTCCCTTTGGAGTAGTGAGCCAAGAGCTAGCCCAGATGTGATGGGCCGCTTCCCTCCCTGTGTCTGCTGTGTGTCTGCAGTCTGTAGACTGTGGCCTGTCTGTTGTCCGTCTGGTCTTTGTCTCTTGTCCGTCTGTGCTGCCTATCTGTCCCTAAGAGCACGGAACACATGGGAGGGGGGAGGAACGAGGGGTTTCTTCTACAGAAATCCTTAGCTGTTTGACAAGGGAAAGCTTTACTGACCCAGAACAGCACTCAGAACCACACACAGATCTTATCAACCCGTGTCTCCATGTTGCTTCCAACATTCATGTCATAGTCATTGCCTAAGGTCATGCGTGCATGCGAGACACACACACCACACACACACAAAAAAAAAAACCATACATTATTCTGGATTGAGTCATGGAAGAGTAAATAGCTCAAGGGTGGAACTTTGTGGGCCGGGCGGTGGTGGCACACACCTTTAATCCCGGCACTTGGGAGGCAGAGGCAGGCGGATCTCTGTGAGTTCGAGGCCAGCCTGGTCTACAGAGTGAGTTCTAACCCTGTCTCAGAAAGCCAAACCAAAGAAAAGAGTGGAGCTGTGCATTTGACGTGGGTTGGGAAGTGGTTTCATGGGAAGCACACTTCATAGTAAGGTTACCTTGTTCTCTAAAGGGCAGGTTAACCTTAGCCAGGCTGAGTACACAGTAGGACAGCAGGCTGACATGGTTTTAAATGATCTCAGGGCATATTATTAACCTGATTACAAGGTCTGGAAAATGCTCAATCTCTGAAGGTAAGAGGGGTTTTCAGGAGATTATACTGTCACACACTGAATGGGTCCTGGGAATCGAACTCCGATCATCAGGCTTGGTGGCAAGTGTGTTCCCTGCTGAGCCATCTTGCCAGATCATGCCTCTTTGTCTGTCAACAGCTTGCCTGGACGGCCTCTCAGGATTCACTGAAGTAAAATTATAAAGATCAGGAACTTTATCTTTGATTGTTAACTGGTAACTTGTATTTGAAATCTTTCTGTTGACCCAATAATATGCATATGTGTAATAGATGAGATTGGTGTATATCTGGGTGTGCGAGCACATATATGTGTGTGTGTGTGTGTGTGTGTGTGCGCGCGCACAGAGTCCAGGGGAGGATGCCACTGTCCTGCGGTTCTTCTCTCCACTGCATTCTCTTGGGATAGGGTCTCTTTCTCATTCTACCCGGAGCTAAGCTTTTGGCCAGCAGTCCCAGCTTCCTCCTGTCTCCATCCCATCACCTCACAGTGCATGGCTACACCTGACAGGCTTCATGGTTTCTGCGGATTTGAACTCCAATCCTCCTGCTTGCACAGAAAGTGCTGTTTATTTTCTGATAGGACCTAGGGCCTCACCCAGGCTAGCACTAGGCCGCGTCCTCAGCCGCCAGGCCCAGGTTTGACACCCCTTGGTTCTTGCGTCAGTCAGTCGTGACTAGACTGGAGTGGGCGGAAACTCGCTGTTTTTCTCAAATCCTCATTTCCTCTGCTGTACAGGGTTTAGGATTGCCTGCTCCGTGGTATCGGTTCCTACACATGTTTCACTTACAGCTGCAGTTCCTTGCTGTTGTTCCTATAATTATATTTGTATTCACATGTCCCGACATGACTGTGCACGGTGGTCCCTGTCACTTTCTGAGCACTTCCCTGATTCCTGGAGTGTTGGTAGTTTTGAGACGGTGCCTCACGTAGCCAAGGATCCCCTCAAACTCCTGGTCTTCCTGCCCCCACCTCCCAAGGGCTAGGGGTCCAGGCATGTGCCACCACATGGGGCCTCTTCCTGCATTTCTACTGGAAATGTATGCATATGACTTGTGTGGGTGCATGTGTGCCACAGCATGTGTGGAAGTTCAGCGAGACAGCCTGTCTCATGGGAATTAACGCAGAAGAAATGTCAGAGTAGGAAATCCCATGACCATGCATGTGTGAGTGCGCGCACAGACATGCGCACACATAAACACATGACGAATGAATGAAATGATTATTTAGAATGTAGTAGCTCAGTGAAAAAGCACTTGTCCCATGTGCAAGACCAATGGATTCCACCCCCTGTTATTCAAGAAAAATGGTGGGTTTTTTTTTTTTTTTTTTTTTTTTTTTGGTTTTTTGAGACAGGGTTTCTCTGTGTAACCCGGGCTGTCCTGGAACTCACTCTGTAGACCAGGCTAGCCTCGAACTCAGAAATCCGCCTGCCTCTGCCTCCCAAGTGCTGGGATTACAGGCATGCGCCACCACGCCCGGCAAGAAAAATGGTTTTTTTAGAATGTCTTAGAAGTGGTAAGTCCTCTCCTCCTGAGTTTTCCAGATAAATCCTACAGTGGGGTCACTGTGCACGGTGTGGTCACTGTGCACGGTGTGGGCACAGGTAGCACAGTCTCCACTTTCTGTTCCCTGTAGTTGCAGAGGCAGAGACATAGAGCACGACGCAGTGGAAGGTGACCAGCACAACTGCCACTTCGCCTCCATCCTGAAGACCACGGGCCTGCAGCACCGTGACTTCATCCACATCAGCTTTCACGACAAGGTACTGGCTCAAACGGGGTGCCCTCGGTGTGGGCCCTAGAGTCCTGTGCGAGTGTGTGTGTGTGTGTGTCTGTGCATGAGTGTGTGTGTGTATAGGTGTCTCTGTATGTGTAGGTGAGTGTGAGAGTCTGTGTGTCTGAGTGTCGCGGAGACTTCAACTAGGACTTTACACAAGCTAGGTGAGCACTCTACCAGGGAGCTACATTCCTAGCTCAGATTAAAAAACATCTTTATTATTGGTGTGTTTGCCTGTGTGTGAGTGTGTGTGTGTGTGTGTGTGTCTGTGTGTGTGTGTGTGTATACATGCGCGAGTGCATGTGCATGTGCATTTATGCATGTGTGCATATAGGTCCTGTGGATTGAACTCAGATAATCAGGCTTATCAGTGAGTGTTGTAACTTACTGAACCATCTTGCTAATTCCCAGCCTTTTTATTTATTTATTTATTTATTTATTTATTTATTTATTTTTTCGAGACAGGGTTTCTCTGTGTAGCCCTGTCTGTCCTGGAGCTCACTCTGTAGACCAGGCCGGCCTCGAACTCAGATATCTGCCTGCCTCTGTCTCCCAAGTGCTGGAATTAAAGGTGTGCGCCACCACTGCCCGGCACCTTTTTACTTTTTACTGTTAGTGTGGTGTCATTAAGTTGCCTGTGCCAGCCTGGAATTTAATCTGTGACTCAAGTAGGCTTAAAGTTGTTCTTTTACCTCAGCCTCAGCTTCTTAAATAGCTGGGATTATACCGCAAGGCCTGGAGTGGATTTTTCTTCGTAGAAGTCATACATGCGTGTGCACACACACACACACACTCTTACCCCTACCCATTTCAAAGTCTGTGGTTAGCATTACGTAGTTGCCCTCTGACCTCTTTTGCGTGGTTAACCTCTCTAACCACTGCTGGTGGTGTGCAACGGTTATCAGACTCTGGTCCACAGAGTCTTTTGGCAGACCTTTTAGGAAGAGTTCTATAGTTGGGCTGGTGAGATGGATCAGTGGGTAAAGGGATCTGCCTCCAAGCCTGAGAACTCATGTTCAATTCCTGGGATCCACACAATAGAAGGAAAATACACACACACACACACACACACACACACACACACACACACACACTCCAGAGCCTCCACACATAACTCCAAGTATGGTGGTGTGTGCCCATAATCCCAGCACTTGAGAGGCTGAGGCAGGAGAATAGAGACCAGGTCTGAGTGCCGAGGGCCATGCAGAAGGAATGACAGATGGCGTTAGAACTCGTGGGATGCAGCCCGTGAGTTACCGCAGCCACGCGGATGAGCCTCGGTGTGGCACGGCCCTGAGGACCACGTGCCCTGAGGACTTCGTGCTGTTCTGGAGTTCCACTCTGCTCGCTGCCCTCGCTGCCCTCTTAATCCAAGAATTCTATGGAAACTCTAAGCGACTGCCAGTCCCTCACGGGCAGCAGCTCAGGCACTCACAGTATTGCCTGATCTCGTCCAGGCCTTGCTGCTGGAGCAGATTAGCGATTCTGTCACCACCCTAGAGAAGAACTCAGAGAACACAGATCGTCAACAATGAAAACATTTGGAAAAATTAAATTATTAGTGAAGCTAGGTTGAAGATGTTTTTATTACTGGCTCTGATGTAGAAAATCTTAGGAAGCAATTTATAGTTCAGAACGGCGCACTCTTATCAGTCAAGCGAGGGACCTGTGTGGTCAGGGAGCAAGAACGGCGGCCCTGGCTGACGGGCCTCCCGCTGAGCCTGCACCGTGATGATTATTGAGCTCTTGTACCCACTCTTGCCCTCAGCTTCCCGATATGATTTATTAAGATTTGCTGATGAGTAGCTATGCATTCTGAGGATTTAAAGTTTGGAAGTGGAAGGTTGGAACACCCTTCCTTCCGTCTGTCAGCTGTGTGTGTAAATGTTTGTGTGTAAGGTTTGTGTGAATGGGGGATGGAACGCTGTTGCATCCATCCATTAGCTATGTGGATGTATGTGCGTATGTAAAGCTTGTCTGGCTGTGTGCTGTTGGAGTTTGCATGCAGTTGTGTGCAATTGTGTGTGCATATGTATGCATGTGTGTGTGTGTGTAAAATGCTTGGAGCCCGCCTGCTGGAGCTTTGCTCTGCCATTTTATATGTGAATGTGTATATGTTTGTGTATAGGTCTATACATATGTATGTATGCATATATGTGTATATAAATGTATGCATCTCCATGTGTATTTGTATGTATAAAGTTATTAGACTCTGCTTTTTGTTTTATCTACTCAGAGAGAGAGAAAGAGAGAGAGATTGTGTGTGTGTGTGTGTGAATTTTCTCTCATTTCTCTTTCTCGCGGGTCCCAAGGAGTTAAAGGAGTCCACAGTTTTCTTGCTGACCACAGAGAGCACCAGCCCCGGGAAATTAAGCTTTGTTCCCTCAGAAACAAGTCTGCTGAGTAACTTCTCTACTCGCTGGCCTGGCCGCCTTTGGCAGCAGCCCCTGTGGCATCTGGATCCACCCCCATCAGCAGCTCTAAGCACTGACCCCTAACGGCTGCCTGCCTCAGTTTACCCACAACATGGATGCCAAAGCCGGCCATTGGCAGGAGAGAAGAGCAGGTTTCTCTGAGGTCGGTGTTGCTGTGTCCCGTGAGCCCAGCCCTGTGCTGCTCTCTTGTCTTTCAGGTGTATGAGCTGCCTTTCATCGTGGTTCTGGATCACAGGAAGGAGGCTGTGGTGGTCGCCGTGAGAGGGACCATGTCTCTCCAGGTAACCGGCACATTCAGACCTGGGCACTGGGTGGGAGCGGGAGTTAGGCACAGTCGGGCGCTCAGAGCTAAGGAAAGCTTCCGTTAGGAACAGAGAAAGCCACAGCCTGTGAGTAACCAAGGGGGGTGTGAAACCAGGAAGCAGGTGGAAGTGTGGGTGGCGAAACACGGGGAGATGGCTCCCACCCCACCCCCAGCTGTTGGCAGCGGAGGTGCCAGCACGCTCCAAGGCAGGCTCAGAACACCACTCGGTTTGCCTCCTGCCGACCCTTAGAGATGAGCTCCAAGCCCTGGTAGCCCACCCTCTGATTTCTGCACCCGAGGCCAGAGGCAACAGCAAGACCAGTCTTGTATCAGAAGACACAGCCACGTATGATGGCACACTCCTGTAACCCCACCACTCTGGAAGCTGAGGCAGGAGGATTGCAAGTTTGAGTCCTGCCTGGGTTACACTGAAGGAATTTTAAAAAGAAGGCGGAGCCAGCTGGGGAGATGACCCAGTGGTAAAGTGTTTGGAGGGGAAGGTTGAGGGCCTGTATACAGTCCCCAGAACCCCCATACAGTCAGTCCAGAAGCCGTGGCGTGTCTGTGATCTCAGCTGTCTATACAAAATGGGAGATGAAGCAGGCGTCTGCCTGGAATACCAGGGCCGGAGTGCCCGGCGTGTACGCCAGCCAGCAGGAGACCCCGAGAGGGCAAGGCTGCCGTGGGCAAGGCTCTCTGATCCAACTGCCAAACCTGCCTGCGACACACGTGCACCCGCTTTGTGTATACAAATATGCGCATGTGCTATCACACACAGATCAAAAAGCCGGGCTGTCGGGTTCCTTTTGGGGGTTCTCTGCAGGCCCTCCGGCCCCCACATGCTGCACTGAGCCCCTTGCCCACCCGGCCCTCCCCACCTTCCTCTTTTTGCTCTTCCCTCTTCCAGCATCTGCCTTCCGGCTGCTTCTCCGCCACCCCTTCCTCTCGCTTCCTGCCTCTTTGCTTACCCAGAAAGGAGCAGCGTTGCTGCCCAGCAGCCAGGGTGGGCCTGTAATCACAGATGCTTTGAGGGCCGAAACAAAGCTTTAAGTTCAGGGCTAGCCTAAGCAACTTGGACCCTGTATCAACATAAAGCAGCCCTGGAGAGAGGGCCCAGCCCTGGTGAGCACCGGCTGCTCTGGTAGATGTGAGTTCGAGCCCCAGCACCTGCTGGCAGCTCGTAGCCATCTGAATTCCATCGCCAGAAGATCCAGCATCCTTTTCTGGCCTCTGTGGGTATCAGGCATGCGTGTGTTTCGTAGACACACGTGTAAACAAAGCACCATCCATATAAGATGGAGAATGAGATGACGGCGATGTGCTGGGAGGGTGGACATCTGTGCCACAACTTTAATTCCAGCCCGTGGGAGGCAGACACAGGCGGGTCTACACAGTTGGAGGGCAGCCTGGTCTACACAGGGAGTTGCAGGCCAGCCAAGGCTACCTGCATACTGAGACCCTGTCTAAGAAAACAGGTTCGGGCATCTGCCTAGCATCTCCCTGTCAGAGGCTGGGACTCAAGATCGAGCACTTCCCCTGGCGTGGGAGGCCCTGACTCAGTCCTTACTGTTAGCCATCCCTCCTCGCTCTGTCCACCATCTTAGATCTCACAGCCCCAGGCCCTCTGGCTGTGGACTTCTTTCCCAGCCCTGTTCTGACCAGGTGGTTTCCTGCAGTGAGAGAAAGGTTTCCTGGCCTCTCGGTTCCCATGGTTCCCATCTCTGCTCTCATCCCAGTTAGACAGGCCCTTCCTGTGGCACTCCCAAGTGTCCCCTCATGCTGGAATTACAAGCAGGTTCTCAACGCAGCCTGCTGCAGTCTGTCTGCTATGCTGTACAGAGGCTCTTCTGTCCTTCTGGAAGCCCCCAGTGCACTCAGCTTTCCAGGGGGAGGGAGGGAGGGAGGGAGGGAGGGAGGGAGGGAGGGCAGGCGAGTAAACTTATCTGCTGGTGGTGCTCTGTGACCCGCCAGCCACTTCTTCCTAGTGCCACTCTGTACACAGCACTGAGTGGTGTGCCTGCCTGCTGTCCTCTGTGGATACTCGAAGGTTTTTGGTTTTTTTTTTGTTTGTTTTTTTTTGTCTTTTTTTTTTTGTCATGTTGGGGTAAGCGCAACATGGTGGCATATGCCTGTAATCCCAGGACGGGAGGCAGAAGCAGGAAGGATTGAAAGCTAGCCTGGGCTACATGGTGAGCCCCTGTCACAAACAAAACTTAAAGCAGCACAGACCCCAGGAGGTTCCTGTGCGCAGGGTACCTGCTCCCTCAGGTGACCTTGCTGTCTCCGCATGCATTCACAGGACATCCTGACCGACCTGTCTGCGGAGAGTGAGACCCTGGAGCTGGATATTGAGCTGCAGGACTGTGTGGCCCACAAGGTATGTGTGTTTTGAGAGGAGCCATTTCAAAGAGGTGGGGTCATGTGGCTGGAGCCCGGGAGCGTGGCCTGTCGGTCAGACGCGCCCAGTCCAGCCGCAGCTGCAGAATGAGGCTCCAGCCTGGTGGGCGGCACAGGCGGGACCGCTCACTTCCCACGTTCTCTGTGCGTGTGGCCAGAGCCTAGTTCTCTGTCTCTCTTCCTGTCCTGTGGGGGTGGCTGGGGTAGAGTCCTTCCTGGGTGTGAGTGTGAGTGTGGGTGTGGGTGTGAGAGAGAGATGGTTTTAAAGGTTGGCAAAAATGAATACAACAACTCTAGACCTGGAGAGTCTTAGGAGGAGCTGAATTTCCAGCTGGTTTTTGCTACACAGCCAGGTCCGGGCTATTGTGAGCTATGTAGTAAGACTTTTCCCCCTACAAACCGAAAATCCCAGGATGGATGGGAAGACGCTTGTCTGGATGATAGATGAATGGATGATAACGAGTGTCTGGACGGATGCATGGGTGATGGACAGATGGGTGACATCTGTCATTTTAACCATTCGAGGGTTCACTTCAGCGCCGTCACGCATTTGTGCAATGTTGCATGCCCAGCTCTTCTATCTGCACCCTAATTTTTGATGAACCCCGATGTTGACTTATTAAGCTCAGCTCCACCCCGAGCTCTGGTAACTTTTCTACTACTCCTTCCCTCGTGTGCTTGCTTCTTCTAGTATTTGTGTGTGTGTGTGTGTGTGTGTGTGTGTGTGTGTATGTGTACTCCTTTGTGTGTGCAGGTTCACACGTGAAGCTCAGAGCTTGATGCTGGACATCGTTTTCAGTTGCTTTCCACCTTACTTTTTGAGATAGGGTCTCACTAAACCTAGACTGGTGTTGAGTGGTTTATTGGAACGGGGCAGGGGAGTGGCTCAGCGGGTGAAGTGGCTGTCGAGGAATCCTGAGGATCTGACTTTGCCTCTCCAGCACTCATGTGCAACAGCCGGGCATGGCACCGTGTATCTATAATGTCAGCGCTGGGTGGGTGGAGGCAGGCTGGTGCTGGGGGCCTGCTGACCGGCCAGCCCAGCTTAAACAAGTGGGTGGGCACCTCTAGTCCCAGCTCTGGGAAGGTGGAGGCTGGAGAATCCCCAGGAGCTCGAGGGCCGGCTAGTCCAGGATAGAAAGAGCTCTAGGGCCAGCTAGCCCAGGATAGAAAGAGGCACACAGGAAAGTAAGAGGCCTGCCAGGCGGTGGTGGCGCACGCCTGTAATCCCAGCACTCAGGAGGCAGAGGCAGGAGGATTTCTGAGTTCGAGACCAGCCTGGTCTACAGAGTGAGTTCCAGGACCAAAACTCTAGGTGTCCTCAGACCTGCAGATGCATCACACACACACACACACACACACACACACACACACACACGGGGCGGGGTGGGAGATAAAAAGGGGTGGCTTTCTTCAGAGCTGCGCCCATTAGTGGTATGTTATTTTGAACAACCATGTTAGCAACTCTTCCTGAGCACCAAAACTTACTGAGGCAGGGCTCGGGGCGTGGCACAGTCACAGAGCGTCTGCCTAGAGTGCAGAAAGCCCTGGATTCAATGCCCGGCATCACATAAACTGGGAGCAGTGCTGTACACCTGTCACCCTCGTGGCACTAAGAGGCCGAATCAGGAGACTCAGAAGCTCAGGGTCATCAGCTATAGGCAGTGAGTTTGAGGCTAGCTTGGGCTACAAAAGCAGGTCTCCCATAAATAAACAAACAAACAAAATACTTTTTTTTTGCTCTTCCTATCTTTTATAATTCAATCTTGCTATAGTTCTCAAAACAGTGTCTTTTTAAAAACCATTTTTACTTACGTGTGGGCACATGTGCCTGCTTGTCTGTATAGGTACCATGTGTTTGCAATGACCATAGACTCCAGAAGAGGGCAGCGTATCCCTCGGAATTGGAGTTACAGGCAGTTGTGACCACATGTAGCGTGGGTTGGGAATGAACTTGTTTTCTCTGCAAGAGCAGCAAATGCTCTTAACCTCTGAGCCACCTCTCCATCCCCCACGGTAGTCCCTTACATTCCTACAGATCTTCCTTAAAATGAACGGTAAAGTTTGGTTTGCTTCTGAATGGGCAACCAGGTTTAACACAGTGGCTCCCAACCTTCTAATGCTGCGACCTTCTAACAATAGTTTCTCACACAGGGTGACCCCAACCATAAAATTATCTTGTTGCTACTTCAGATCTGTAATTTTGCTACTGTTATAAATGATAATGTCAATATGGATGGTGGTGGCATACACCTACGAGCCCAGGACTCTGGAGGTAGAGGCAGGCAGAGCTCTTGAGTTCGAGGCCAGCCTGGTCCCCAGAATGAGTTCCAGGACAGCCAGGGCTACACAGAAAAACCCTGTCTCAAAATGTGTCCCCCTCAAAAAGAATGTATCTGAGCCGGGCGGCGGTGGTGCACACCTGTAATCCCAGCACTCTGGGAGGCAGAGGCAGGTGGATTTCTGAGTTCAAGGCCAGCCTGGTCTACAGAGTGAGTTCCAGGACTGCCAGGGCTATACAGAGAAACCCTGTCTCGGGAAAAAAAGAAAAAAAAAAAAAAAAGAATGTATCTGTATGTCTATATATCTGATATTGCAGGATAGTTGATATGTGTTCTCCCAAAGGGGTCCTAAGCCACAGGTTGAGGCCTGCTGCAGACTGTCACAGAACCCTCTGGAAACAGCTGGTTTCGGTTCTAATGTGCATCCATCAACCCCATGTGGTGAAGGACGCATTGCAGCATCTGCCTTTCCCACACAAGCACAAGCACATAGCCAGAGCCCCCAGACCACTGTTTGGGGGTCTTTCGTTACCACATGACCTGTAAGTGTGCCCCACCCTGAAGATCCTCTCTTCAGCTGTCAGCTGTGGTTTGAAAGTTCAGAACACCAACAAGCAGCTCGCTCAGCCCCCCTGCTTGCTTCGGTTTATGATCTTCCAGTCTGAGAGTGGACTTACCTCTTACAACTCAAAACTGTGTGTTTTAAGCGTGCGCGTTGTGTTGAGGCTGCATGTGTGCCGCAACATGCATGCCAGAGGCAAACAAGGAGTCGGTTCTCGCCATCCTTTGGGTCCCAAGAATAGAATTCACATTGCCAGGCTCAGCAGCAGGCACCTTTATCCACTGTCTGGATGTGGCTTTAATATCTTTATAAAAGGATCATCTAGGCATGGTGGTGCAGCACTTGGGAGACTGAGGCGGGAGGATCCAGAGGCGTGGGGCTGGGAGGATGGCTCAGTGTGACGAGCTTGCCACACACAAGCAGAAGGACCTGAGTTTGGGTTCCCAGACCCATGTGAGAGGCTGGGCATGCAACCCCAGGTCAGGGTAGGGGGGGGAAGTGGAGAGTGCAGACAGGCAAATCCCAGAGGCTCACTGGCCAGCCCGGGTAGCTGGTTCCAGGGTCAGTGGAAAACCCTGTCTCAAAATATAAGGCAGAGTTCAATAGAAGAAGCTACCCAGAGTTGATCTCTAGCCTCACAGGCACACACAGACGACCGAACCCACACATCTACACACAGCACATATACACAAAAAGTTCAAGGCCTGGCTGGGCTACATGTCCGATTTTAGGAGCCAGACCAGGCAATTTAGAGACCACCTCAAAAAAACAATGTTTTCAAAGACATATTTATGTATGTTTGTGTGTGTGTGTGTGCACATGCCCACAGAGACCAGAAGTGGAGCCACAGAGCCCTCGAAGCTGGACTTACGGGTGACTGCAGGTTGCCTAATGTAGGCGCTAGGAACTGAACCCTGGTCCTCTGATCAAAGCACTGGTCCAGTTTTCCGGCCCATAAAGATGATTTCTAAAGGGTCTAGCAGGTTGTTTGCCTAAATACGCAAAGGCCCCAGGTCCAATCATCTGTCCTTAGACAATCCAGTCAGGAGTGCTGTGAACCAACTACCCAGATACGCCCGCTGCCGAGACAGGTGTTCCTGGTAGCGCTATTCTCTTAGATTGATCACAGCACGTGCTTCGTGGCAGCCAGCCTCTGTGCCACAGGCCAAGATCCACCAGTGAACAGCAAGGCCCAAGACCCCGTCCTCTGAGCCATGCTGACCCCACCCTACCTCTATCTCCAGGGAATTACTCAAGCAGCCAGATACATTCACCGCAGGCTGGTCAGCGACGGGATTCTGAGCCAGGCCTTCAGTGTCGCTCCGGTGAGGTTGCTCATTTTCTATTTCCTGTTCCTGTCACGTTCCCGTCTCCCTTCTTCAGGGCCTCAACTCCCTCTGTCCCTTAGGAGTACCGGCTCGTTCTGGTGGGGCACAGCCTGGGAGCGGGCGCTGCGGCCCTGGTAGCCATCATGCTCCGGAGGGCCTACCCACAAGTCCGCGCGTACGCCTTCTCCCCGCCCAGGGGGCTGCTGAGGTAAGGCTTCCGCCTCCTGCCTGCCCGCCTGCCCGACGGGTCCTGCGCTGCTCATTCTTTCCATAACATGCTTATCTCTCCTGTGGCTGTGGCGTTCGTCTTGAGCACTGTGCAGTAGAGCTGTGCCCAGCTGGCAGCGCGCTCACCTAGCTTGTGTGGAGCCTGAGAAGCGCACGCCTGTCATCCCAGCACAGGAGCAGCTGAGGCAGGAGGGTTACAGGGTTAGGGTGGCGCAGACATCAAAAAGGCAAAGAGATACTACGTAGCTGGAGAGAGACTAAATCGGACACGCTAGGGATGGCGCGATGCCAGTGCTCAAGAGGCCAGGGATTGTAGTCCTCAGCGATGTGCGCCCAACAGACAGAATTCTATCATTTAGCCAGGATCATAATCCCAGCGTGCCGAGGAGCTGAGGGAGGCACTGGACTGATCCTCGGGCCTCATCCCCCTTGGTAGCCGGGATTATGATCCTGGCTAAATGATAGAATTCTAAGTTCTATCATTTGGGTTTTTTTTAAAAAGATTGTCTTGCAATTGTGTGTGTGTGTGTGTGTGTGTGTGTGAATGTGTACGTGTGCACACGCATGTGCAGGTACCTATAGAGGACTGAGCCATTGGGACCGGGACCCCACGCGCTTGAGTTGCAGGCAGTTGGGAGGTGCCCGACCTGGGTGCTGGGACTGCAGGTGCATCATCTCACAGTAGGAGCACTGAGACTGCAGGTGCACGGCTCACAGTAGGAGCACTGGGACTTCAGGTGCACCATCGCACAGTAGGAGCACTGGGACTGCAGATGTACCATCTCACAGTAGGAGCACTGGGACTGCAGGTGCACCATCTCACAGTAGGAGCACTGGGACTGCAGGTGCACAGCTCACAGTAGGAGCACTGGGACTGCAGGTGCACGGCTCACAGTAGGAACACTGGGACTGCAGGTGCACAGCACACAGTAGGAGCACTGGGACTGCAGGTGCACAGCTCACAGTAGGAACATTAGGACTGTAGGTGCATCATCTCACAGTAGGAGCACTAGGACTGCAGGTGCACGGCTCACAGTAGGAGCACTGGGACTTCAGGTGCACCATCTCACAGTAGGAACACTGAGACTGCAGGTGCACCATCTCACAGTAGGAGCACTGGGACTGCAGGTGCACCATCTCACAGTAGGAGCACTGGGGCTGCAGGAGCACCATCTCACAGTAGGAACACTGGGACTTCAGGTGCACCATCTCACAGTAGGAGCACTGGGACTGCAGGTGCACAGCTCAGAGTAGGCGCACTGGGACTGCAGGTGCACAGCTCACAGTAGGAGCACTGGGACTGCAGGTGCACAGCTCACAATAGGAGCACTGGGACTGCAGGTGCACCATCTCACAGTAGGAGCACTGGGACTGCAGGTGCACGGCTCACAGTAGGAGCACTGGGACTTCAGGTGCACCATCTCACAGTAGGAGCACTGGGACTGCAGGTGCACCATCTCACAATAGGAGCACTGCGACTGCAGGTGCACCATCTCACAGTAGGAGCACTGGGACTGCAGGTGCACAGCTCACAGTAGGAGCACTGGGACTGCAGGTGCACAGCTCACAGTAGGAGCACTGGGACTGCAGGAGCACCATCTCACAGTAGGAACACTGAGACTGCAGGTGCACCATCTTACAGTAGGAGCACTGGGACTGCAGGTGCACCATCTCACAGTAGGAGCACTGGGGCTGCAGGAGCACCATCTCACAGTAGGAACACTGGGACTTCAGGTGCACCATCTCACACAGTAGGAGCACTGGGACTGCAGGTGCACAGCTCACAGTAGGAGCACTGGGACTTCAGGTGCACAGCTCACAGTAGGAGCACTGGGACTGCAGGTGCACGGCTCACAGTAGGAACACTGGGAATGCAGGTGCACGGCTCACAGTAGGAGCACTGGGACTGCAGGTGCACGGCTCACAGTAGGAGCACTGGGACTGCAGGTGCACAGCTCACAGTAGGAGCACTGGGACTGCAGGTGCACCATCTCACAGTAGGAGCACTGGGGCTGCAGGAGCACAGCTCACAGTAGGAGCACTGGGACTGCAGGTGCACGGCTCACAGTAGGAGCACAGGGACTGCAGGTGCACAGCTCACAGTAGGAACACTGGGAATGCAGGTGCACCATCTCACAGTAGGCGCACTGGGACTGCAGGTGCACACTTCACAGTCGGAGCACTGGGACTTCAGGTGCACCATCTCACAGTAGGAGCACTGGGACTGCAGGTGCACAGCTCACAGTAGGAGCACAGGGACTGCAGGTGCACAGCTCACAGTAGGAACACTGGGGATGCAGGTGCACCATCTCACAGTAGGCGCACTGGGACTGCAGGTGCACAGCTCACAGTAGGAACACTGGGACTGCAGGTGCACCATCTCACAGTAGGAGCACTGGGACTGCAGGTGCACCATCTCACAGTAGGAGCACTGGGACTGCAGGTGCACCATCTCACAGTAGGAGCACTGGGACTGCAGGTGCACCATCTCACAGTAGGAGCACTGGGACTGCAGGTGCACCATCTCACAGTAGGAGCACTGGGACTGCAGGTGCACCATCTCACAGTAGGAGCACTGGGACTGCAGGTGCACCATCTCACAGTAGGAGCACTGGGACTGCAGGTGCACAGCTCACAGTAGGAGCACTGGGACTGCAGGTGCATACCAGCTTTTCCCTCATTTCGGTAAGAAAGCAGGTACTGTGTTGAGAAGAACTTGACTAACTTGGATTGGGCTATTTGTCCTTTGTGTCGGGGAACGTGTTTCAGGCCATGACCCGACAGGCAGTAGGGAAGAAGAAACAAGAGCAGCATGCGCAGCAAGGCTGGGGTCAGGTGGCCGTGCGGCCTGATGGGAGGCCCCAGCAGCCCTGGCACTCAGCGCATTTGTCATCTAAGCGAATGAGAAGGCAGGTTTACTGTGTACTGCTCAGAGGGAGGCCAGCGTGTCAGTGGGGGTCTGGGGAGGCGAGCACCCAGGAAGAAGCTGTGGCTGACGCTTGTCTGCCCTGTCAACACTTCCATCCCTGTGGGTCTGAGTGTTGGGTCCTCAGTGTGGCTGTGCTCCTGTCCACAATCCGCAATCACCCGGACAGCACCCGCTCTCCACCTACACGGTTTGTATTACACAGAAAACGGAAGGAGGGCGGAGAGACGGCTCAGGGTTGGGAGCTCCTGCTGATCCGTGAGGACCAGAGTTCAGATGCTCTCAACTCCCGGAGCTCTCGGGTCTGACACTCTCTCCTGGCCAGACTCAGGCTGGACATTACCTTCTCTCTCCCTAGCGTTAGCGGTAACAGTCATGTGCTGGACAGATTGCTTCAGACTGAGAAAGTGGGTTTCTGTTCCTTCTGCGCTGCGTAGCTGAGTGACCCACAAAGATCAGAAACTCAGAAACACACGTTTCTGCTAGTGTTGAGGCATAATTCACACAAGAAAAAATAGAGATGCAGAAATAGTGTGGGGTGTGTTTGGTTCGAGTTTGAGACCGGGCCTCACAGTGTAGCCCAGCCTGGCCTGGATCTCATTGTGTAGCTCATGCTGTGCCCAGACACTTGATAATCTTCCCGCCTCAGCGCCATGAGGCTGGTCCTATAGGTGTGTCCAGAACAGAAGCCTGTTCAGTTTGGAACCTGCATTACAAGCTTGGTTTAAGGGGTGCCTTTTGGTGTTACTTGACTTTGTTTTCTAATTCAGCATCAACACAGTTCCCAGGTTCTTAAATTTCCTTGAAAAAAGTCCTTTACACCAGAAGTATGCATTTCTTAGGTGATATTCACCTTTATATTTTATTTACATGCTTACCTTTTAATGGTCTCTAGGTGGTTTCTTAACTATGTAGCCCAGGCTGGTCCCAGTTCTCAGTCTACTGCTTAAGTGCTAGATGTGGACGCAGGCTGGCCTGGGAGGCCAGTCTTCGTGCTTCCGACTCCCAAGTGGCTGGGATTTCAGGCCTGTGCCACCACCCGGGGCCGGCCTGGCCTTGCGGGTACACAGTGCAGTGGGTAGCCTCTTGCCTCCGCCTGCTTAGCTACTGCCATAGCACCTTGTTAGACTGTGCCATCCGGGCCTGCTGAGTCACAGGGATCCTCTGAGGGTTTGGCTGTGCGGTCTCTTTATGAATGTCTCCTGGTGGCTTTGACTTTGTCCTGGCAGCTGTTTTATTGTCCCTCTGAAGCCGCAGAACCCAGACTAACTGGTCTCTTGTTTGAATTCCAGCAAATCCCTTTATGAGTACTCCAAGGACTTTGTTGTGTCGCTTATCCTAGGGATGGACGTCATCCCCAGGTTGGTGTGCTTCCAGGTTGGCCCAGAGGGTCGGGGCTCTTGTCAGCCGAGGGCTGAGCTCAGTCTGCTCTCTACCAAACAGGTTAAGTGTGACCAACATGGAGGACCTCAAGAGAAGGATCCTGCGGGTGATCGCTAACTGCAATAAGCCAAAGGTAACCGCTCAGCCAGGACGAGCCGCGGGAGGGGCCCCCGGAGGCGGGCGGCTGGGAGGGGCCCCCGGAGGCGGGCGGCTGGCTGGGAGGGGTCCCGGAGGTAGGTGGGCGGGCAGGCGGCAGGCGAGTGGGAGGGGCCTCAGAGGTGGGCGGGTGGGCGGGTGGGCTGGCAGGCAGGCTGAGCGGCGCACAGCCACACAGCCGCAGCCTTGGCCCAGCGAGTTCCCTGCTCTGTCCGCTGCTGCCCAGTGAACAGACCTTAGTGTGAGATGCAGACTGATGGTGGGAAGTGCTGCTACCCAGGCTGCTGCTCCCAGGCTTAGACAAAGGCTGACACCTACAGACCACAGGAGGCTCTAGGGGGCCAGCTTGCTTGCCAAACTCTGACCAGCGTTCAGTCCTCATGGTCGGGGGAGGGCCTCCCTCCAGTCTTCATCTCCACACACACACAATTAACTTTAAAAAGGAAAAAGGAATACAAAGTTTTCATGGCAGAGGCTTGGGAAGTGTACTCAGTGGTAGAGCACGTCCTTAGTATTCCAGAGGCTCAAACCCACACCCAAGAAGAGAGATAAAGTACATAGCCAACAGAGGCTGGTAGCCGTGAGGCAGGGCAACAGTTAGTGTTGGCCCATAATCCCAGCACCTGGGAGACTGAGGTAGGACTGCCAAAAATGTGAGACCAGCAGAGGAAGGAGGAAGCTAAGGAGGGGGCGGGGCCCCGGGCTCAGTGGTAGACCAGTTGCCTAGTTTTGTTACCACTGCTCCTTGTTACAAAGGGAGGGAGACCTGGTTAGACAGCCTAGTGGGTAAGCCATGTGGCACCACACCCAGCCTGAGGACAGTCCTTGGACCCAGGGGTGGGGGAGACAGCCAGGTCCCACAATTTGTCCTCTGACCCTCCACCCCCACCACACACAAATGCCATGCCGACCACAGAGACACATAAAGTTATATGTCATTAAAAACCGGTATTCTTAGCCGGGCGGTGGTGGCGCACGCCTGTAATCCCAGCACTTGGGAGGCAGAGGCAGGCGGATTTCTGAGTTCGAGGCCAGCCTGGTCTACAAAGTGAGTTCCAGGACAGCCAGGGCTACACAGAGAAACCCTGTCTCGGAAAAACCAAAAAAAAAAAAAAAAAAAAAAAAAAAAAAAAAACGGTATTCTTAAAGACTAGATCTGAGTCAGTGAGAGTTCTGACAGTACTCAAAACACCCTGCCAAAGTATGTCACCTGCATCCTGGCATCACGGCTGTGGGGGCTTTTATTTTCTTGCCCTTTAAGAAATGTTGTTGCTAATCAGAAAATTTAATATTCACTTTTCACCAGACATCTATGGTGGGTTTTTTTGGGGGGTTGGGTTGGGCTGGGTTGGTTTTGTTGTTTTGACTGTTTTTGAGACAGGTTTTCTCTGTGTAGCACTGGCTGTCCTGGACGTCACTCTGTGGAGGATAGCCTGGAGAGATCAGCCTGCCCCTACCTCCTGAGTACTGGGAATAAAGGCCACCTTTGGCTGTTTTGAGATAGGGTCTCAGGTATCCTGGGCTGGCCTTGAACTGTATCTGCTGGACTTCTGCCTCTACCTCCTAAGTGCTGCACTACAGGTGTGCACTACTGCACCTGGTTATATATGGTGCTGAGGATGGAATTCAAGGCGTTCCTGTTAATAGTTTTTTTAGAAAGTAGCACCTGTCTCCTGGGGTGCAGCTAGCTAGCTCAGTGGTAGAGTCTTAGTGTGTATATGTCTTAGTGCTGGGATCAATCTCTAGCATTGATATATATATTAAATACATGTATGATTTGGGTTTTGGCTATCGCTCCAAGTACGATGGCTCTATGGTTGTGATAGAACAGGCTGACCCTGAGGGCTGCCACCCAGCGCAGGACCAACCTAGTCCTCGGGTCTCGCCTTCCAGTACAAGATCTTGCTGCATGGCTGTTGGTACGGACTGTTTGGAGGAAGCCCTGACAACTTCCCAACGGAGCTGGATGAGGGCACCCAGGGGGCTCTGACTCAGCCTCTTCTTGGGGAGCAGACTCTTCTAACACGGTGCTCCCCAGGCTACTGTGCCAGCGACTCCCCACTGGACTCTCCCAAGTACCCCACTCTGTACCCACCTGGCAGGATCATCCACCTGGAAGAGGAGGGGGGTGCAGGGAGGTGAGTCTGGGGACACGCGAGTCATGTCATGCCCATGCCCTGAGGGGGACTTAAGTCCGGCCCAAGCGTGGCCTCACTAACGGATGTTCTCGCCTGTTCCAGGTTTGGCTGCTGTTCCGCTGCCCAGTACAGAGCAAGGTGGGCCCAGGAAGCAGAGTTCAGTAAGATCCTGATAGGCCCAAAGATGCTGACTGACCACATGCCCGACATCGTGATTCGGGCCCTGGACAGAGTGGTTGCTGACAGGACAGCCTGTGTCTCCTGCCCAGGGCAAGGCGGCGCTAACGTACCTTAGCGAGCTCTGGCACTGACCAGCACAAGGGACTTGCATTTTTGGGGAGGTTCTTTTGTTGTTGCTTTTGCTTTTTTGGTTTTTTTCTTAAGACTGATTGACTGTGAGTGGCTTCTGTGAGGCTGGTATGGTGGTATCTGTCCATAAACAGTGACCTGAGGGGCCCCGGCAGAAATGGGCATCAATATGACCATACAATTTATACAGCCTTTTGTCTTTTTGTTTTATTTTGGTTTTTCAAGACAGGGTTTTTCTATGTAGCCCTGGCTGGCCTGAACTCATCCTGTAGACCAGGCTGGCCTCGAACTCAGCTCCGCCTGCCTCTGCCTCTGAGTGCTGGGATTAATGGCGTGCGCCACCACTGCCTGGCTGATGGAACCACTTTTAATCACAGTATTCACAGGATCCGGAGTTGGGAACATGCATAGGTGTTGGGACTTGTAGGCTAGCTCATGGAGCAAGCCACTTAAGAAGTCTACATCTGAAGACTGTCAGTGGGTCTACAGAGCCCCCACTCCTGATAGGATCCCATCCTGTTTACATGAGTCTCAACTTTGAGACAACAGATATGCACTTTATATTTACCTGCATTTCGGGGGTCACCAAGACAGCCCGCGCGTCCTCTGAGCCCCGGAGCACTGCAGCTCCTCCTTCATGTATACATGAGCTGATCACTAACTCTTATGTCTGCTTAATTCTCACGTTAGTCTACCTCTGAGCCAGGTGGTAGGCTCAGGGGAATTTAAAAAAAAAAAATAAAGCAGTTTGTTTACCATCAAGTGCCTGCAAGGAAAGGCGTGTCATTCCTGGGAGCCAGGAACTCACCGAGTTCCAATGTGCCATTTCCCTGTGTCAGCCAGGATGCTGGGAGTTACAAGCGTGTGCTACTGTACCCAGGGATGTTTGCCTTTCCACTCTAAACCAAGTTGCCTTGCCACTCTGGTTACTAAGAACTGCATACATTGTGGAATCCACCAAGCACAGAAAACACACACACCATATATATATCTCCAGAAAACAACAAAAAAGCCAGTGTGGTGGTGACTTGGGCCTGTTATCTCCACCACTCAGATGGGGGCAGGAGGACCAGACATTGGAGGTCACAGCTACTTTAAAGGACCCAAGCCATCTTTTGCTACTTGAGATGTCATCTCCAATCAAAACTAAAGGGGCATGTAAGACTGAAGGGGAGACCTTCCAGGACATAGTAATAAGCACACCTGCCAAGAATGGTGGGACACTAATGCCAGCATCTGCAGCAAGGCAGACCATTCTCTGTGAGCTCATGGCCAGCCTGCTCCACACAGAGTGAGTTCTAGACCAGCCAGAAGAACCACAATAACAGCGGTCAGAAATCTGAAGGGAACCCCCAGGAGCCTGGATTTAAGGTGAAAGCCCTCAGAGATACAATTTGTCACATCATATACGCCACGGAGACTTGGTGGCCAGATGATCCGAGACCTAGCAGAATGCAAACTGATGAGATGTTAAAATAGGCTATTAATTTTTTTAACAAGGCAGCTAGAGATGGCTTGGCTGTAAGTGTCATACAAGTGTGAGGACCTGGGTTTAAAGGGGTTGGTGAGAGGTTCCCTCAGATCCCTCTGATCAAGAGCCATGGCTGAACATGATGATGAAGGTGCATGTCAGAATTTGGACTGGGAAATGGTGGTGCAAATTTCCATCACAGCACTTGGGAGTTTGAATCCAGCCTAGACTATATCCTACAGAGAAATGTGTGCGTGTGTGTAACACATGTAAATTCTATTTAAAGACTCAAAGTACAAGAATCATCCATGAAAGCTAATCCTAACTGGCTGTGTAACCATGGACCGAGTGAGGTGTGGTCCGTCGCTGCAGCTCGGCCTCCCTGTCTTTACCACTCAATTCTGGCACGCCCCCCACAGGCACGCCCCCCACAGGCGCATGCTCAGCCATCATAGCCCACTGTGGGCATCCCCACACAAGCACCTCACAACAGCGTACGCATGATCTGGAGTGTGGCTGTGGGTTCACCCACTCTGCTCTCTGAAGGCAGCACTCCCTCCATCCCTCCAGTGCGCAAATAAATCCCCAGCCATCCAGGGTTTTTTTTTTTTTTTTTTTTTTGGTTTTTCGAGACAGGGTTTCTCTGTGTAGTCCTGGCTGTCCTGGAGCTCACTCTGAAGACCAGGCTGGCCTCGAACTCAGAAATCCGCCTGCCTCTGCCTCCCAAGTGCTGGGATTAAAGGCGTGCGCCACCAACGCCCGGCCATCCAGGGTTTTAAAGTGAAGCAAACATACCCAAGAGCTTGTCCAGTTCCAAAAACACAAGCATGACCAGTTGTATGATTCAAGGATTTATTAAGTCATACATGCAAAACACTGCTAAATGCATTAGCAAAAGATCAATGTAAAAACACTCCACAATTCTGCAACTGTCAATTGAAAAAAGTTTGTTCTAGTGGTTGAAAGGCCCAACACTGTATTCTTGCCAGTGAGTTAGGTTGTACAGGACAGCGTTAGCACTAGCAGTTGACAGAACCTCACAGACCCAAAGGAACATCTCTAGGCAGAGCCACGACAGGAAGCACATGTCCACGTGGTGAGGTCTAGAGGGGCAGCATTAGTCACATGACAGTGTTGGTACTCTGGCAAGACAGTGATGTTTAGAAGGTTCATAGTTTAAGAATATCTAAAATAGTTTAAAAACTGTAAAGCTGCAACACATGATTTTTACACCTAGTTACTAGAAAACTAAGGAAAGCACTAATTAGCTTTGAGTAAAGTAAGGTGAAAACAGGAACGCACTTCTACTGATCTACCAAAAAAAAAAAAATCTCCGAATGCATTATCAGAAAGATCTTATAGTACAGGTCAGACATATTGCTCGTTAAGAAGGGGGTCCTAGAGAAAAGCACTTGCTAAGTTAGCAACTGTGAGGATGGCCAGTTTAAATATGGACTCAACGCCCCATCTAGGGAGGGACGGCAGTGTGGGGTGGGGGAGGAAAGGCTCAAGAGACACTGGTAAGATCGGCCATTTGTCACCTACTATTTGACAGAAATTAACCGTTAAAAAGCTTTACCCGTGACACTTTTATTCAGTTGAATTACTCCATGTACAATGTAGTGTAAAGTAATCTCTACTTCATGTTAGTCAAATACTGTCTGTTTCCTTTGATCATGTCCTGTTTCACACTCCGGCCAGCACACCCACAACTAGGAACAGAATACTTCGTTAGAGGCAACACAGGAAGCAGAGTTCTGTTCAAAGTCTGCAAAAGCTAGTCAACTGGTATTTTAGAAAACTCACTATGAAATCAAAGAGCTGAGCTGTTACACTCATCACTGTGACATACAGTACAAAGTTATGTAATGAACATGGGCTGATAAGTTACAGGTGCATTACATGGCAACGTGTCATTAAGGAGGCTGTGCTGTCACACGGTCTGGGAACTACGGAAGGGTCTGCACCCCTGAATCCAGTCTTCTTAACGACAGAAGTCTCTCAACAGTTTAGTGCTTAAGTGTTCTCAGCACAACGCAACTTAGTTCAGAAGGTATTTTGGCAATTCTTAATCTGAGCAAGAATAGGGGATTTTGAAAAATAAGGCTTTAAGAAGGCTTTGTCATTTAGGGCTGAATTTTAATAGACTGTAAGTTGGAATTCTTACATTTAAAACAGAACCTTAAAATTATTGACTGGTTCATTGGTTCAAAATGGTTTTATGGAAAAATTAATCTGTAACAAAAACTTGGCATCAAATGCGAAGGCTCCGCCGTTTGTTTGTTTTTTGTTTTTTGTTTTTTTTTTTTGAGCAAAGCGTACAAAGGTTCCAGGGACAGGACCAAGAAGGAGGGGCTGAGACATTTACAACAGCAGGCATTTTCTCTTCCTCTTCTTGACAGGAGGGGGACAGAGAACCGCTCGGATAGCTTCGTCAAACACTGTCTTGAGTCCTCGCTGCGTGAGTGCTGAGCACTCCAGGTATTTGACAGCACCTAGAAAAGACAGCACACCCCAGCTCCGTCAGCACAGCCGGCTCCCACACCAACACTAAGGCTAGCAAAGGCCTGGCGTAGCCGCCTGCCCGAAGCAGAGAGACCCCAAGGAGGAGAAACTTCCCTCTCTCAAGCGCACTCCAGCTGCCTGGCATCAGGACTGCAAGGCACATACAAGAAATGAGGCTTTCGTACCGATCTCTTTTGCCATGGCTAGCCCCTGCGGGTAGGTGATGGGGGTCAGCTTCTTCTCCTTCAGCTTCTCAATTGTGTCCTTATCATCCCTAAGATCAAGCTTCGTCCCCACTAGGATGATAGGAGTGTTGGGACAGTGGTGTCGCACTTCAGGATACCACTACATGTGAAGAAAGAAACAAGGTCAAGCTCTCTTCTGCTGACTGCCTTCACACAGCTTACGTGCAGTGAGCGCCAACCCTCCAGCCACAGCCGGCCCCTGCCTTCTACACAAGCCCTAGCCACATGGACCCTGGCTAGCCAGGCCCCAGACAGGACAACACCACAGACTCCACCTGTCAAGGACCAAGGAAAGGAAACAAAGGAAGACACAATAAAAAGTATCCCCACTTTTGTTTTCAGGAAAATAAATCTTATTTATAGGATCACCCTAGAAAACTCACCATCAACTCAGGGATCCCCACCATGGTCCCAATCTCTACACCAACAGGGTCCCTCACTCCTTCTCACTAGGTGGGTTCCAGATGCTGGAGCGGAAAGAAATGGTCCCTAGACCAATTCTGAGGTGCTTGTTACTGCGGTGAGGAGTTTCCCACAGAAATTAAGCTCTAGAAACCCATACCCTGAAGCTACAGATTTACAGGCCCGTTCCGCAATGAGTTACTAGAGCCAAGTTAAACGACCAGTTCCCAGGGGTGGGCGACATTGATTTTACTTATTTCTTTCTGGGACTGACATTATGCAGCAGTCTTCCCATAAGTCCCACTTACCTTTGCACGGACATTTTCAAATGATGCAGGACTCACAAGGGAAAAGCAAATTAAGAACACGTCCTATAGAAAGGAAACACAGGCAATATGTAGAGGACAACCTTAAACTGTCAGAGCATTCTGCCTGACGCTGCTAGCGGCGGGCCCTGCTGTCAGAGGCCCGGCGGCGTGTCTACTGCTCCCTACGACGGTCCTCACTGCTCCCCACTTAACCCTCTAGTTGGCCAGATGACTCAAAACCACTACCAGGCCTGCCTTTTGATAAGGGACTGTGGAAGAAGAAACTGCAGAAGCTGTTTGGTGCTAGGGAGGTATCAAGTCACATTCCCAGAAGGTCGCTTTCTAATCATGCCCAACTGGAAATCTAATTATCTGTTATCAACACAAATTCTTCTGAAAACCATGGTCTCTCTCAGGCTCATGAATGCGGAGTCGATTTAAATCCATCATCTAACAAGACATGCTTCTCATTAGGCCCCATATGCACATCAAGCACAAGCCTTCCTACAGCTCTAGTCAATCATCCAGCTTGTCACTGGCCCTGCCACAAATGGAGTTCAAGTGCTCCCCGGCCTTCCAGCCAGGGAGGGAACTCAGTGCGCCACCTCCCAGCCGACAAGCCCAAGCATAGCCAAGGGCCTCTGGGAAAGCTGCCCCAGTGTATCTGCAGCCCCAAAGAACACAAGGACAAGCAGTGCAAAGGTGCTCATGTCAAGAGGAACTGCTGGCTGAATATAAACTAGCTGAGGTTTCTTCCTGTTATCACACATAAAGTAAAATTCAGATATTTACCTGTATAAAATTATACCCAAGAGTTTCTAAAATGTTAGGTTTATCAAGACATAGCCCTAGAAAGGCAACTATGCTATTCTGTGAAATGTATACAGTTCCCAAGCTAGCACCTTAAACCATCCAGCCGAGATCTCGTACCTGAAAAGGAAAGAGACGTCCCACACAACAGCTTTTTATAAACAATTGTTGACTTCAACGCTGGCGCATGCACAAGCCTGAGAATCACCAGGGCCTCCTCCCAAGCATCCGAGTTGATTGCACACCCTCTGACAGCACAGTTGGTTAGCTCAGCAGCGCAGCCGCCCCACAGCCCACCACACGGAACACCAAAGTCAGAGGAGAGGCCCTGGGAGGGGTTAGTCTGACTCAGCGAGAAAGCACCCACATGAGCCCCGGGTGGACCCTCCACACCTGCACCTCCAACACCCCAGAGGGGCTTCCGGACGCCCCTCCTCTCACAGGGGAGGGGGAGCAGTCCATCGACAGACCACTTTACGACCCACTGGTGGTGGAGTCACAGCAGTGGAAGCTCGTTTCGTCAAGAGCAGCCTCTCCCGAGTGAACCAGAGAGGACACACTCGGGGAGCCCGAGGCTAACAGTATTCCTGGGGACTCAGTGAGACGAGAGAAGAGACAAAGCTGGAGGCTGAGGTCACTCAAAGTCTTACATACGGCAATCGGCTTGTCTTTGCCCCTGGACGTTCTATCTTTACCACATGTGTCTCCAACCTAGTAATGCAGGAGAACTTTGCTTGAGTTCAATACAAACTAAGAAATACAAAATCAATATAACCTGTTAGTTCTGCCTCAGCCCTCCTGAGGAATCCGAAGCTGTGCAATCACGTAATTCATCTCAGGAACTGAGAGCCACCCGTTGTTACCACAAAGCTGGAGCTAAGGGCTGTCCCCAGCAGTTCAATAAGGAAGTCGAGGGCATGCTGGGCCCGCCCCTGCGGCACTCCCGCACTTGCCCGAATCTAACACACCCACAGTGCTCAGTGTTCAGAGGTGGCCTGTGGCTGGCATCCATCACTGACAAGAGCTTCAGAGAACTCCGCCGTTCTCAGAGATAAGCCAAAGGAAGCCTCAAAGCCAGGGGAGGCACTTGCCTGTAGGCAGGCACAGTGACGCTGTCCAGACAGAGCCAAAGGGGTCCAAGCTGGCACCTCCTAGCCCAGGCTCTGGGGGTAGGAAGTGGATTCAGACTAGAGTAAGTTCCTGAAATGAACTAAGGTCCCTTGAGGAGTTGCAAAGGCCGCCACTTGGTGGTAACTCTTTAAGTGACAACCTTTTCCATTTTCAGCATAACACATTCCAGTTGTTTCTACGCTCCATAAAAATTGACAGGCTTACTCTACCAATATGAAACCCCAGAAAAATCTAATAAAAACAAGCACAGGGATAATTTTAATTTCACCTCACTCAAGCTTCTATTTACAATTCAAAGAATAAGTTTCCAGACTCTAGGTTTCATCTGCGGGCTATTTCTAAGAGTGTCCTAAGGACTTGACACGACATCAACACCCCACCAACAAAACAATCCAGTATTTCATACTGTGCCCGTCGTCAGGATGGGTCAGACCCTGCTGGAGCCCCCTCTAGCCCCTTCACTCTACTGCCTTAGTCCTCCTGCACCTCCCAGACAGAGGCACGCACAGCTGGACCACAGCCCCACCCCTGTAGGGGTGCCTACATTAGGTCACCAGCCTCCTTTTGTCCCTGCCTAAACACAGCTTTTATTAATTGGCTTCTGATGCTTTCTTTCCTACTGTCTTTCCTACCAGGGCAAAAGGGGTTGTGCCACTGGTGTCTCAGCCCCTCCCTATCTCCTCGCGGCTGGCTGGCCATCTTTCCTGGGGACTTGACTACTACTTTCCTAGATTTCCAGGACACTTGTGACACCACATACCCAAGATGCCTTTAAGGAGAGTCTCCAATACCTTTATCACTCCTGTGTCACCAGCTACCTCTGCCTCAGCAAGGGCGGAAGAGCGGTCCTTCACTTAGGGAGGGACATGCTTGCGGGCCAGGCATGAGGAATCCTGGGGTAAGCTGAGTCCCAGTCAAAGAACCAGTCTTAAAAAACAAGGTGGCTCTTTAGGGACAAGACCTGAAGGTGACCTCTGTCACACCCAAATACAGACACACACAGTTGCACACACCAACTACAGTGGCCCCACCTGCCGCACCTCTGCCTGTCAGTGGCACAGTCCCCAGGGAGAGGCAGCTTCTAGAGGAGCAGGGCAGGCCGGGAGGCGCTGAAGTGCTCACCACCACAGACACAGGGCCTTTCAGTCTGCTCTCATTCACACTCTGTATCTGGAGTTCAGGCTCACATTCGGATTTTTCTTCTTTTTGGGGGTTGTTGTTTTTTCCGTTTGTTTTGTTTTGTTTTTTGTTTTTGTTTTTTGTTTTTTTGAGACAGGGTTTCTCTGTGTAGCCCTGGCTGTCCTGGAACTCACTCTGTAGACCAAGCTGGTCTCGAACTCAGAAATCCACCTGCCTCTGCCTCCCAAGTGCTGGGATTAAAGGCGTGCGCCGCCACTGCCCGGCTTTTCTTCTTTTTAATATAAGGATTCCACACAACAGGGAAAAGGACCGGGGCTTAAACACACAACAGAGAAAAGGAAGAATTTTTAAAAGCTACACAAGTGTTCCCAAGAAAAGACACCCTGGAAAAAGGCGTGCAGCTGGCCTGACACTGACAACTACCCTGGAGGAGATGTTCCTGTGAGATCTCACAAGCTCCCAGGCCACCATGTGACTATGTGATGAAAAGCAACCACATAGCCCCCTCTAGCCCCTTCACACTGGAATAGAAGATCATTTCCCAAACCCAATGTCACTTCATGAGGCATAGAATGCGAGGAAGTGGATTTTCCTGTGTAGCAGCTTCAGCCCCACTACACCCCACCACCGTCCAGGCAGGACGCCTTAAAATGCAAGGCTGAGACAGCACTGAGCCAGAGCAAATGCACTGCACACCCCCATCGCATAGTAAAACCCCAGTGGGTGCCCGCATGGCAGAAAGCAACGCACCCTATTCCTGCTAATTTTAAGTAGTTTTCTAGTGACCTCTGGCTGAAGGACCAGTCGTCTAACAGCCATCTTTTTTTTTTTTTAAAGAGTTATCTGTTCTATGAAAGTACACTGTAGCTATCTTCAGACACCACAGCATCAGATCCCATTACAGATGGCTGTGAGCCACCATGTGCTTACTGGGATTTGAACTCAGGACCTTCCGAAGAGCAGTCAGCGCTCTTAACCACTGACCCATCTCTACAGCCCTCCTAATAGTCATCTTAACAAAGGAAACCCTCTGAAAATCAAAACTGAACCAGGCAGTGGTGACTCAGGCCTTTAATCCCAGCACTCAGGAGGTAAGAGGGAGGTGGATCTCTGGGTTCGAGACCCAGATGATCTATATGATCATATATATGATATATATGATCTATAGAGCAAGTTTTAGGATAGCCTGGACTACACAGAGCATAACTCAAAAACCAAACGAAACCAACAACAACAACAAAAGAAAATCAAAACTGCAGCCAGCCATTTCTAGGGCTCTGATCTGGCTCCAGGCATGCATGCAGTATACATACGTACAAACAAGTAGGCAAACATTCATACCCAGAAAACAAGTATTCAAGAAGAAACAAAAGCCTAATCTCAGCACTCAGAAGGACGAGGCAAAAACAACAACCACAACAACAAAGCACTCTGAGCTGCAGGCCAGCTAGACTGCAGACTGGAGCCTGGCTACAGACTGAAGGCGAGACCCTATTTCAAAATGCCAGCACTGGTCACAGCAAGTGCAGCCACCTCTTCTCAGTGTGTCCCGAACAAGAATCTCCTACTTGGCCTTCAGAGGAATATCTCACCACAACTTTTTGTTTGTTCACTTGTTTTTCTGGGGTCAGGGTTTTGTGTGATGTGCTAGCTGACATGTAGACCAGGCTAGTCTTGAACTCCAAGCGCTAGTGCTAAAGGCGTGTGCCACCACTGCTCAGCTCTGACCACAGGTTTTTAAAGAGTCACATAAACAGGCTTGTAGCTCAGAGAGCCAACGTTAGGACCATGTGCCAACTAGCAGAGCCCACAGAATATGGTACCAGCCTGGTGATCCTGGGTCTCCTTGTAGTATGACAGTGTGACCCAAAGCAAGGCAGACTTGTGGGTACTGGCACTGGAGTGTAACTCCCACATCTACCAAGATCTTAGCAGGCCAGTCTTTAGCTGCTGGCTGTGTGCTCTCCCCTCTGCTCTTAAGATCTCCACCTGACCGTCCACACTAGAACAGGGTGTATCAGCAGGAATCTCGTCTTCCTCCTTTCTCTCTTTTTTTTTTTTGTTGTTGTTGTTTTTGTTTGTTTGTTTGTTTTTGGTGACAGGGTTTCTCTGTGTGGCCCTGGCTGTCCTCGAACTCCGAAATCTGTCTGCCTCTGCCTCCCAAGTGCTGGGATTCCATGGCCCAGCTGTCTTCCTCCTTTCTCACTCAGTCCTTATATAAGGAAACCATCTGCCCGTACACACAGATGACTTCAGCTTCCCACACCAGCCTGGCCTCACCCTCAGTTACAGCTTATTCAACCTGGGAGCGCACTTTATCTGGTCCTCCTATCTGATCCTCCCGCACAGAGTCCGCTTTCCGTCAAGTCACCTTTGACTTGCTGAGAGTGACTGACTCCCTTGGACGGAAGGCCTCGCCCTCCTCTGTACCCATTGTGTCACAACAGGGTGTCTCTCATTTCTCAGAAATGATGCCACACCCTTCCAGACACAGCTAATGGGCTGGACAGATACCAATTACCATGTTTAAAATCCACCTAAAATCTGGAACTATTCAGCATTCACTAGTTATAGATGTTTCTGAAGACACTGAAGACTGCAGTCATCTTGTGACTGTGGCTGATTTGAAATACTTAATCACGCTTCATTTTTAGCACTACATTAACTGGAAAAGAAGAAACACCCAACTCAAATCTTTCCTCTTACATTTTTGATTTTCATTTAGCACTATTAACTACTTTAGTTATAAGTCAATTAACAAAAACCTAGTTCAAAGAGACAGTATCTAGTATCATTTCCAGTGAGAAACAAAAAGTATTCTCTGATTGCAGAGAAAAGGCATCTTCTAACATGTAAAACCATCAGGAACTGAACAGGAAGTTCATTTAAAAATACAAACTCAGCTGGGCGGTGGTGGCGCACGCCTGTAATCCCAGCACTTGGGAGGCAGAGGCAGGTGGATTTCTGAGTTCGAGGCCAGCCTGGTCTACAGAGTGAGTTCCAGGACAGCCAGGGATATACAGAGAAACCCTGTCTCAAAAAACCAAACCAAACCAAACAAACAAATAAAAACACAAACTCTATATAGACTGGAACTGATTTCTGGCACTCCAAAGAAAGATTACAGCTCCCTGGCAGCCAGGGTCAAAGCCTGTCTTTCTCCAAGCAAGAGAGCACAAGTAATGCTCATGCAAAACCAAACCTGAGCAGAGGCGCCTCTGCCCATCAATCAGTAAGGTGAGGGGGGGTGGGGGCGCAACTGGGCACTATAGGCCATGGGCTACGCCGGAGCTGCTGTGTGCACAACAGGGATTGTGGAGTTGTATTTTTGGACATGGACTCACTATACAGACAGGCTGGCTTCGAGCCCCTACACATCTACTTGCCAAAGTCCTGAGATGACAGGCCTGAGCCCCCCCACACACACACACACACACCTGCTCTGAGATGTATGAACCCATATTATGCTAACGGCAAGCACGCAGAGGAAAGAAGCTGCCTGGGCCTGCACAGCAAGCAGAAAGTGCGGGGCTGAATACACAGCACCGGCTCTGCTGCCTGGCCTCAACGGTTAAGGTTGGTCACCTTGGCAGCAGAGCTGTACTGAGATACTCTTGCTTCCCTGTGTCCCTGTGCTGCTACGGAGAAGGCGAATGCTGTTCCTTGAGCCCAAGCCCTGGCCCTAACGTGCAGTCTAAAATGACGAGCATGAACTGAGATAAGCAAGTGACATAACATGACAACCAGTTTGCATCAGACACCAAGTGCCCAATCGCTTGCCAACCACTGCTCTATTCTAGTTAGCCTTGGTAAATGACCAACCACGGCTCTATTCTAGTTAGCCTTGGTAAATGACCAACCACGGCTCTATTCTAGTTAGCCTTGGTAAATGACCAACCACTGCTCTATTCTAGTTAGCCTTGGTAAATGACCAACCACGGCTCTATTCTAGTTAGCTTTGGTAAATGACCAATCACTGCTCTATTCTAGTTAGCCTTGGTAAATGACCAACCACGGCTCTATTCTAGTTAGCTTTGGTAAATGACCAACCACGGCTCTATTCTAGTTAGCTTTGGTAAATGACCAACCACGGCTCTATTCTAGTTAGCTTTGGTAAATGACCAGTCACTGCTTGTATCATACAGAAGCCAAAGTAATCTAAAAACGTGGTTTATTTGTAAATAAAGTAGACAGCCAGGCGGTGGTGGTGCACACCTTTAATCCCAGCACTTGGGAGGCAGAGGCAGGCGGATTTCTGAGTTCAAGGCCAGCCTGGTCTACAGAGTGAGTTCCAGGACAGCGAGGGCTATACAGAGAAACCCTACCTTGAAAAAAACCAAAATAAATAAATAAATAAATAAATGAATGAATAAATAAAGTAGGCAAAGGTCTACTTTATAAAACCGAAACCTCAATCTACACCTAAGACTTAGTACTGACGCCAAGAACTACCTCTTTATGGGGGAAAAAAGTGTTAAGCCCTAAGGTAAGTTACTAATTCAGTTTAGGCTCATGCAGTCCAGGCTGGAACTTACTATATAACCAAGGATGTCCTTGACTCTCTTGCCTTTGCTTCTGATTACAGGTATAAACCACTATGTCCAGTTTGTCACACCAGAATGTAACTCAAGACTGGGAATGCAGGGCAATCATTCTAACAACTAAGCAACACCCAGCTCCAGAAACCTTAATATTAACTGCTGAATTTGGATGTTCTGAGCCAATGTTTGAGGAAACTATAGACCAGGCTGGCCCCAAACTTGTAGCCCCTGCTTCCCTTGTGCTGGGTGACACGTATGAGCTACCATGCCCAACCTAACTGCTTAGTTTGATTTTACAATGCAAAACCATCCAGAGCAAGCCACCCTTCAAAGTAACTGCTGTTAAGAACAGCTTTGCAAAACCAAAAATAAGACAGTATCTGTTCTGTGTGGTTGCCTTGAAAATAAATAAAACGATGTAAAATAAAAAGGGCTGAAAATGTGGTAATATTCAAAATTCCAAATTCTGGCTGACATGAAAGGAGGTATCCCCTTTACTGACTGTTCCCACAGACCCCAGGCCCAGCAGCACAAGCAGATCTGTGAGCACTGGACACTCAACAATTACACACGGTAAAAATCAAGTGTGAGCCTTACTGTCTGCGGGTAGGAGAGGGGCCGCAATCTGTCGTAATCTTCCTGTCCAGCTGTGTCCCACAGGCCCAGATTCACTGGTTTCCCATCCACCATAACATTGGCAGAATAGTTGTCAAAGCTGCAGAAGGGACAAGAAAAACATTAGCCACAGACACAGGGACTAAGTCCTAGTCCCCGGCTTCCCCGAGGAGGTCTGCTGTACGGGAAGAGATGGACCTCGAGGCTGCCGCTGGTCCAGAAAACCCCCCTGAGGTATGAGAAAGTCCCTGGAGGGAGGAAGACACAGGGAGTCAACCTTACCCTCACCAGAGAGGGGGAAACAAAGGTCAGGCTACTTACAAGGAAGCAAACCGAAAACCAAAACAAACTCCACCTTTAATAAACAGGGTTCTCTCTGCATGAAAGGGGCGACCTGGAGCGGTCCCTCTGTCAAGTCTCTTAGGCACACGCTCCGCTCACTTTCAGCTGGTGTGCTATGAGCACACAGCCAAGCCCCTGTGTCTGAGGCCAAGGGCAGTGGGGCAGCAAGCACACTTGGACTTTAAAGACACCCGGGTTTTCAGCCTGAGTGCACCTGAGCACATAAATGTGTACATTATCCTAAAATTGTTGCATATAAATTAGTTATCAGTAACTAGCAACCCTGGCTTGTTTTTTGCATTATTAATTGTAGTACTTAAAAACAGGGGCTCTTAGTATAAAAGCAAAGTTTAAGCCAGTGTGATTTACAGACTGTACTGACCAAAGCAACCTTTATGAAGATGGTGGAGTGATGTATATTGGGAGGCAAGATCAGAGTCCAAAGTCAGCCTGGGCGTTATGGTCTAAAACCCAGTGGTCTCTCCCAAGGGAGAGCCTTCAAGGGCGTACTGGTTGCAGACATGAGGACAGAGCTGTGTGTAGCATGAGGGTCCCCTGTAAGCCATTAGTGAGCAGTTGGAATCCACCTCTGCCCCGCCCCACACCCTAGCTCAACTCTCCAGTCCCGGAAGCACTATCCGGAAGTACCTGCCGACTTGCCAGAGGGCCAGGTAACTCCACTGACTCTGTGCCAGGTCTCAGAGCCAAGCTAGCGACTGTGGTGGGCAGGCTGTGGCCTTTACATTTCCCAGCCTAAACACAGTGTAATTTTCCTTTGTTTCCTAAATATCTAAGAATCAATCAGGAAACTATATACGCCCTCCTATGAGGAAATCGTACATTAAATTGGCTCATTTTTTATTTGAAGTTCTAAACACCTAACAATTCTATTCCAGTCGATGATTCAGAGGAAAATAAACACTAATGGTTCATATATGGACTGACAAGGGCTTTACAACAGAACAGAAAAAACACATCCCAGACAAGCTGGTCCTCAGCCCGACGAGGATACTCACACGGTGGGGATGTACTCTCCAGGAAATGCATTGGTCGTGTAACTGATGAGCAGGCAGGTTTTACCAACAGCTCTGAAAGAAGAGAAAGGGGCTGCTTAGTCAGCACGGCAGTCCTGGCTTCCACCATTCACTACAGAATTCTAGGAAGGACCAGGAGACAGCCATCCCACACCCATAAGGACCAGGAGAAAGCCATCCCACACCCGTAAGCACAAATGTGCTTCTAGTGACATCTAATACTCTGCACACATTTTCATCTTAAAAAGAAAACCAACCCTTTGTATTCCCCAGAAAGGTAGACTCAGCAACCTCCCTTTCTGTTAAGGTATGTGGCGCCTGACCACTGGTCAAAAAGTACGCACTGAGTCCAAGACTCAGAGAAATGGTTAACAAAGTCTCTTCTAGAACATCCTCCACTCCAGCTGATTACTAGATAGTGAACATGGCTGCCTCTGCAAGTGAACTGTTATTTCTCAAGTACCGACTGACAGTGCTGCCTCTAAGTGGCAAAAAAAAGCTGTGAAACCCCCACACCCTGCCCCAAGCCTGTCCCTAACAGCACAACCAGCGAAGCAGCCACACACAGGGCTCTCACACTCACAAGCTGTGAACCGGAGCTAACAGCATAGATCCTAAACATGTTAACAAAGGGTACAGGGATGGAATAAACTTCCCAAACAGCTGCTAAGACAGAGCACGAGAAATGTGCAGTTAAGTCCATTAAGGGACGCTACAAATGCTCCGAGGCAAAAGTTAGGGTACTGTTTGAAAAGCTTCCAACCACTTGAAGTAGTTTTCAGAACATCACTAAAAATAAAGACCGCTGCACCATTCACAAGTAAGTCTATAAAGAAAAGCTCCTAAGTTCCCCACAGACCCTGACTGACTTGAGGGACATCCTGAGACTCAGTTCACAGGTCTCTGTGCTGAGCCCGGCTCTCGGCTGTCTTCTGCTGACTGGCTAAGGCCAGGATGGTACACTGGCATTGACTTGCAAGACTGTACCGTTCAGCACGGGCCACTGTAGACCGGGGTTCACTATCCAAAGGCAATCTTTACACTTTCCTTCCACTCTGGGACAAGGGCTCCACAGGGCAGGAGCTCAACCACTCACTCTTGCCAATACTTGCCTGCCTTGTAACAGCATAAAGGGCTTAATGAAGTGGGAACTCCCCACCCTAAAGATCTCAGTGTCAAACATTACGTCATTGGCAGGTAACTTCCAATCCCTTACTGGCTTTCTACACAGATATGACTCATTAGCCATTTATCTTGTGAGAAAGGCTTAGAATGTCAAAACAAACCTGTATGAGCAGGAGCCAAGCTCTGAGGAGGCCTAGCTCTGAGACGCATTTACTCGGGGCAGTCTCCCACACACCTGAACTTCCTTTTTGCCTCAGTTTTCTTGCTGGTAAGCAGATGCTCTGAACTACAGTGAATTCATAGAATGAAGGAAGGTACCAGGTGCTGAGATACTCACTCTTCAGGAAACTCAAGGAATAGCCACAAGTGCTGGCTGCCTCAAGCCTGTGATCCCAGCTTCTAGGACAAGACAAGATGATCTCCAGGAGTCCCAGGTCAGTCTGGGCTACACAGTGAGGTCTACTCTAGCTAGAGCTACTTACTGAAGATTCCACTTCACACCAACAAAAGGGTGGCAGGGGGGCGGGGGGAGGATAGAGAATAACAGGGGAAGATATCAAAGTGCATCCCATGCATATATGCATGTGTCAGTCAAACTCTTGGCACGATTAACATATGTAGTAATTAAAAGAATGAAACCTCCCTGGGGCTGTGACCCAGCAGTAGAGTGCTTGCCTAGTACACACAGACCCTGCACTCAACCCCAACCCTTCCTCTTCCTCACACCGCCATCATGCACCCCAGCATGCCAGGCAAGCCTTCTACCTGGCCTGGACCCCAGCTGAAGGAATCTTTGAAAGGCCCAACTGAGAAGGAACTGGCCCAGTCTGGTATTGAGAACTGTGCTGCTGTTATTTGTAAGAACGCACGAGTGCGCAACACACAGGTCATTGCATACATGAGATGAAGAAAAACTAAAGGCAGCAATTTTCAACCTGTGGGTCATGACCCCTGGCACCCCCCTTTCCCCCACCACCCCATCCCTGCACTGCATGACCCTTTCACAGGGGTCACCTAAACCCATTGGAAAACAGATATTACAATTTGTAACAGTAACAAAATGACAGAGAAGCAATGAAAATAATGTTATGGGTGGGGGTCACTGCAACATGAGGAAGGAACTGTATTGAAGGGCCACAGCATTAGAAAGGTTAAGGACCACTGCTTTAAGGGAAGAGGTAGCAAATTAGTAGCTAAAACTGAATTTTACACAGACCCTGACTGACTTGAGGGACACCCTGAGAGTCAGTTCACAGTTCTCTGTGCTGAGTCCGGCTGGCTCTGGGCTGTCTTCTGCTGCTTTGCTAAGATCAGGATGATCCCATCGTATGTCCCTCCAGTGGTCAGGCTGGACAGCAAGTGCTCTCACCTACTGAACTGATCTCACTGCACAGTCCTCACGGCCGTGAACTCGCTATGTAGAACAGGCTGATTCTGAACGTGCCCGTCACGATCCTGTGACCCATTCACTTCTGCCTCCTGAGTCTGGTTTACAGTTGTGAGCCACCACGCACGGCTGGGAAATGGACTGCTTACGTGTCATTATTGACTACAATTTATGTTCTATAAAAGCATGGCTATAGGACTGTTGCTGCAGCTCAGTTGGCCCGGCATGCACCGAGTCCTGGGTTTGATCCCTAACACCAAGTAAAGGTGCACAGGGTGGGCAGGGAGGGTCAGAAGCTCAGGGCACAGCAAGTGTGAGCCCCGCCGAGCCGAGCCGTGTGAGAGCCTGCCTCTATGTACTTTCACTCAATTCCTAATCTAAAAAGGGATCAGCATAAATAGAAAGGTTATTACTCTTCTTTTAGTGTGCTTACTGATTCCTTGTAAACACAGGACATAAATCAATTCTAGAGGCCAAAGTCAACATCTGAACTCCAGGAAGTATCGTCAAGAATATGTCCACATGGAGAATGGAAGACATATTTAGCCACAGCCATGACTGACACATTACAAAATTTCTGGAAGAATATCTGTTTTGGAATTTTCTAAATTTGTATATTTAAGTGTCCAGTTCAGGGCTGGAGAGATGGCTCAGCAGTCAGAGTAAGAACACTGACTGCTCTTCTAGAGGTCCCGAGTTCAAATCCCAGCAACCACATGGTGACTCTCAACCATCTGTAAAGGGATCTGATGCCCTCTTCTGATGTGTCTGAAGACAGTGACAGTGTACTCATATACATAAAATAAGTAATTCTTTAAAAAAAAAAAAAAAAAAAAAAAAAAAGCTGGGCAGTGGTGGCGCATGCCTTTATTCCCAGCACTTGGGAGGCAGAGGCAGGCAAACTTCTGAGTTCGAGGCCAGCCTGGCCTACAGAGTGAGTTCCAGGACAGCCAGGGCTACACAGAGAAACCCTGTCTCAAGCAACCAAAAATAAAGAAGTGTTCAGTTCAACTTCCTTTTATTAATCTTTAAACTCCAGGAAATGAGCCTGGGTCAACTGGAAGAAAGTCCCATCCATTCCACACTGGCTCTTCCCCTAGTGTATGACGGTACTATTTTTTAACTGATCAGCACTTCCTGCCCTTTCCGGCAGAAAGGACCAAGAATGAAACCTGCTAGTGATTTCCGGTCCCACTGAAGTCTTCCCTCTCCTGTGGAGAGAACGCTGGACTTAATGCCCCTCTGCTCTGACCAGCTTTATTCTGACTTTCTGAAACTACAAACCAAACCTTAACACACAAAAATCAGTACAATTTCCTCCATTAAAAACCATATCGATCAGTGTAGGGGGGTGGCACTTGCCTTTAATTCCAGCACTCGGAGGCAGAGGCAGATGTATCTCTAGAGGCCAGCCTGGCCTACAGAGTGAGTTCCAAGATAGCCAGGGCTACTCAGAGAAACTCTGTCTCAAAAACAAAAGCAAAGCCGGACATGGTGGCGCACGCCTGTAATCCCAGCACTTGGGAGGCAGAGGCAGGCGGATTTCTGAGTTCGAGGCCAGCCTGGTCTACAGAGTGAGTTCCAGGACAGCCAGGGCTACACAGAGAAACCCTGTCTCGAAAAAACTAAAACCAAAAAACAAAACAAAAACAAAAACAAAAACAAAAAAAACAAAAGCAAAACAAAATTCCATCCATAGGGAAGTGGAGAGATGGCTTGGTGTTGAAGAGCCCTTGCTGCTCTTGCTTAGTCTGACCCACAGCATTCACATCAGAGGGCTTGCAATGCCTGCAACTCTCCTGTAGGCATCTGCTTGTATGCACGCACACACATGTGCACATAAAAATGTTAAAGGTATGTAAGATAATTGGATGTGTGATCACAGCTTGGGAATCTAGGCAAGGGTTTCTTCAAGTTCCAGTCCTGCATGAACCTACATAGCAAACCCTGTCCAAAAGGAGAAAGCTCTCCACCAGCTACAGCAGAGTGGGAGAGAGCTTGCCAGCATACACCATCTCCAGTTCCAACCCCAGCACCAGAGGATGGGTATAGACCTAAAAGAGAATAAAAACACTTTGCATATGGCCTTGTAAGAGAAACGTTCCTAAGACAGAAAAAAACGGACCCATCCATTAGCAGCTGCCAATCAAACGCAGATCAGGTAATCATCATCTGACTCCCACAGATCCGACAAGTCCATCTTAAGGGCAGGGTATAGTGATGCATGCCTGTCTACCTCTTAGAATCCAGAGTTCAGATCTAGCCTTGGGTACTGAGCTACACGAGACTTTGTTTCAAAAAATAATGTGGGGTTGAAGAGATGGCTCAGAGGTTAAGAAAGCTTGTTGCCTTTCCAAGATTCAAGTTTGGTTCCCAGCTCCCAATCACCTGCTCACAACCGCCTGTGACTCTGGCTTAAGAATATTCAATGCCCTCTTCTGACCTCTGTGGGCATTCATATATATGACATCTACTCATTAAAAATACACACACAAAAATTTTTAAATAATTAAAAAATGTGCAGAATAGCCGGGCGTGGTGGCACACGCCTGTAATCCCAGCACTTGGGAGGCAGAGGCAGGCGGATTTCTGAGTTCGAGGCCAGCCTGGTCTACAGAGTGAGTTCCAGGACAGCCAGGGCTATACAGAGAAACCCTGTCTCGAAAAACCAAAAAAAAAAAAAAAAAAAAAAAAAAATGTGCAGAATGATTGAAGATGCCTCTCCCTCCGTGTAGACATATGCTATGTGTGTGCACACCCAAACCTCGCACATGCCCTCCTCATGCTGCTGCTTCTTCTTCTTCTTTTTTTTTTTTTTTTTTTGGTTTTTTGAGACAGGGTTTCTCTGTGTAGCCCTGGCTGTCCTGGAACTTACTCTGTAGACCAGGCTGGCCTTGAACTCAAAAATCCGCCTGCCTCTGCCTCCCAAGTACTGGGATTAAAGGCATGTGCCACCACCGCCTGGCCTCATGCTTCTTAAGTAACTGAAATACCTTGAAGTAAGGTCCTCAATTTCTGAGACAGAAGGTATATAAACAAAAGGAGTGGGCTGGAGAGATGGCTCTGTGGTTAAGAGAGGCTTGCTCTTTCAGAGGTCCTGAGTTCAATTCCCAGCACCCACATGGCAACCCTCTGTAATGGGATCTGATGCCCTCTTTCTAGTATATCTGATGACAACTACAGTGTACTCATATAAATAAATAAATCTTTTTTTTTTTTCGGGTTTTGTTTTGTTTTTTTTGGAATTGGTTTTTTCGAGGCAGGGTTTCTCTGTGTAGCCCTGGGCTGTCCTGGAATTCACTCTGTAGACCAGGCTGGCCTCGAACTCAGAAATCCGCCTACCTCTGCCTCCCAGAGTGCTGGGATTACAGGCATACGCCGCCACTGCCTGGCTTTAAATAAATCTTGAAGAGAGGAAAGGGGAGGGGAGAGGGGAGAGGGGAGAGGGGAGAGGGGAGAGGGGAGAGGGGAGAGGGGAGAGGGGGAGAGAGGGGAGAGGGGGAGAGGGGGAGAGGGGGAGAGGGGAGAGGGGGAGAGGGGGAGAGGGGGAGAGGGGGAGAGGGGGAGAGGGGGAGAGGGGGAGAGGGGAGAGAGGGGAGAGAGGGGGAGAGGGGGAGAGGGGGAGAGAGGGGGGAGAGGGGAGAGAAAAGAAAAGAAAAGAAAAGAAAAGAAAAGAAAAGAAAAGAAAAAGCGTAAGTTCAGAAAAATAGATGAATCAGTAAGAGTAGTTCAGTACCAGGAAAAGATAAACCAATTCAAAAGTCTCAAATGTGTATAAATATAGTCATTACCACCATTAAAGATTTCAAAATGTTAAGACTATGTACAAAGGTTCTCAGACACTGAAGGTTGAAGATACTACACATAACAAAGCTTCAAAGGAAGCTTTTTGTTCTAGACCACGCTTCTTGCTTCTAGAATCTTCATATCACCATGGATTGTCAAATGACAATCCAGCAAAGACACAAAGGTTATTTTACATACATACACACACAGAGAAGAGTGGAAAGATGCTAGGTGTATGTGTGTAGAGAGATAAGATACACATTTACCTCATATATAGGTGATTCTATATGTAAACCACATGGATGGATGGATCGATAGACAGACAGACAGACAGACAGACAGACAGACAGAGAAATAGATAGAGAAATAAGATGTAAGATATAAGAGAGGCTAGAGAGATGCTCCGTCTCCTAAGAGCACTGACTGTAGCACTTACTTTGGAGAATTCAGGTTCAATCCCCAACACCCACCCACACAGTGGCTCACAACATAAATCCAATTCCAGGGTATCCAAGGGCACCAGGAACTTGGTGCACAGACATATATGCAGGCAAAACATCCATGCGTATAAAATAATAATTAAATCTAAATTTGGAAGCCAGTGTAGGATTCAAGTACTCGTATAAAAGAGCTCAAAATCTAACTCATGAAGAGCTTGACCCAGTATAGGCCATTCCATCACTGTTCATAGAAGCGGAGGACAATGTGAGTGAACTCCTGTAAGGATGACATCACAGGAGGCCAACCTAACAAAATTCCTGGACTGCAGTGTCTAAGTTAGAGTACTGGACAGACTACCAGCCCAAGTCTACATGCAGACAAGAAGTTAACGTCAAGACATTTGTTGGCCTTCTAGTCAATCAAAACCAAGCCAATACTATTAAAAACCACTGAGTTAGTTGTGATGGCACATCTCTGCAATGCAGCACTAGGGGGAAGGCAGGAGAGCCGGAGGCCAGGGCTGGGCAGGATTTCATGAACAGTACACACTTACCTACCAAATGTGAGGCCCTACGTTCAGTCCATAGTACCAGAAGAAAAAAGGTGTGTGTGTATGTGTGTAAGTCCATGGTACCAGAAGAAAAAATGTGTGTGTGTGTGTGTGTGTGTGTGTGTGTGAGAGAGAGAGAGAGAGAGAGAGAGAGAGAGAGAGAGAGAACGCTAGCTCAGTGTGGCTCTGCACGTGCCATACCAAGGCCAAGAAAAGCACACGGGTTCTGGTTTCATAAAGTATGTTCTAAATCTCTCATATTTTATGTCCACTGTCAATTAACTAATGAACAGGGTCTAACCCACCAGAAGAATACTGGCTGATTAATCTAACATGGTCATACAATCAATCTGTGTCATCACTCGACGTTTAGCCCTGTAAAATTTCATAACTATAGTGGTGTTAGGCTTACCAGCTTTAAATTTTTCAGAAAAGGCATTCCAACTATACCTCAGGCATGTAATTTATTTGATAAAAAGCAGAAAAATATTTTGGCATGAAAAGCTATGTATCTACACCTCTAAGGTGGTGGTTCTCAACCTTCCTAATGCTGTGACCCTTTAATCCAGTTCTTCATGTTATGGTGACCCCCAACCATAAAATTATTTTCACTGCTACTTCCTATAATTTTGCTACTGTTATGAATCAATATGCAAGGTATCTGATATTCGATCCCAGGTAGGTTATGACCCACAGGTTGGGAACCACCGTTCTTAACCAGCGTTTGCAACACATTACCCTTCAGAGTGCAAATCTCAACTCTCTTGGTATGTATACACTTCTCTAGGCACTTAGCCCCAACAATATCAATGTCAAGTACAGAACAGAAAAGTACAGAATCTAGAGAAACACTCAATGGTTAAGAGCAGAGGACCCAGGTTCAATTCCCAGCACCCACATGGTAGCTCACAGCCATGCCCCTCTTTTGGTCTCTCAGGACACCAGACACAAATGTGGTGCAGATATTCACTCAGCAGAAACGGATTAGTAAGCTCTTCTTGAGTACAGTCAGATGGTGATGCACACCTTTGCTCCCAGCACTCAGGAGGCAGAGACAAGCCAGTGAGAGATATGCAGGTAAGACTCCACCGAAAAACACAGGTACACTGCGGGAGAGAGACAGCTCGGCGGTCAAGGTAAGCCTGACTACCCAAGTTCAACCCCTGGGACCCACCTGAGGGAAGACAAAAGCCTAGTCCTGCAGGCTGTCCTCTGACCTTCACAAGACAAGCCATGATGTACCTTACACAAGCACAAACACACAGGCATGCACGCACGACGATAAAATTTTTAAACAAGACTGAATGGCCAGGAACTGCATTTTTATGTCTAGCATTCTTCACAGACCTCATTTAAAAAAAACAAACAAAGACCCCAACAATGATAGTAAGATTAGAAGCCAGTGGGAACAGCTCAGGAGAACAGACACTGGACTCAAAAAAAAAAAAAAAGAAGAAGAAGAAGAAGGAGAAGAAGAGGAGGAGGAGGAGGAGGAGGAGGAGAAAAGCACAGCAACAATGGTAACCTGCACTTACTTAGCACTCCACAAGGACCATGCACTTAAAAGCCTCTTAATATCCAGCATCTTGTTTAGTCTTGTTTAACTTTCCCTTGAGGCATCTCTCTTGAGGGAAAAATGATATGCTGAGGATTACTCCGTAGGTTAAGAAGGTAGTGAGGGCAGGAGGTGGCTCGGTAGTTAGGGGCACGGGCTGTTCTTCCAGAGGACCTGGGTTCCATTCCTATCACCGATCTAACGAGCGGCTCAGCTCTATCGGGACCCCAGTTTCAGAGATCCTCTGCTGGCATCAACCCGCGGCGAGGACATCCACACGAGGACAGCCACACATTAAAAGTGGAGGGAGAAAAATAAAGTCGAGGCAATCCAGAGGAACCGTACAGTAGGCATTCTACAAGTTTTTACTAGATTTTTTTTTAAAGCCAGCAACAGACTAAGATGATTCTCAGCTGTTCAGCACTTGCTGGGAAACATAAGGCCCTAGGTCCCAGCTGGGGGAGGGGAGGGGAGGGGGTTACAGGCTACAAGGCGATGCTAGTGTCAAACAGTATTAGCATACCTGTTGCATGTGCTTCAGTCTTGGAAATTCTCGAGCACCATGGCTTGAGATGTCTTTCAATGCACTTTGTTCATACTCATCCCTACTTCCTCCCAACTTCTCCCCAGCCCTAAACACTCACCTAGTCCAATCAGTGCTGCCCAGACTCAAGAGTGTGAGCCCATCCGCTGGGGCTAGTTTCCCTCAAGGACCACACCCACAAAGGACACCGCCTCGCCCACCCCTGGAAGCACCCAGGGCCTATCTCCGCTCGGCCCAGGCCCTCTCTGCCCTGGGCTAGCATCCTGCACAGCTGCTGTTGAGTTTACAAGTGGAATCCAGAAAACAGTTTCCGCCTTGTGTCCCTGACCTCGGGATCTTACGATCTCTCTGCCTCCCCATGGTCCCTAAGCTCTGGGAGGAAAAGAGGACCGTGTCAGAGCAACTTCACTTATTAAACAACGTTTTTAACTTTTAAAGGAAAGTTCAGATAACTTTCAAACGTTCGCCAGCAAGGTGCTATGTTATAACTCGTTCACAATGGGGGGTGGGGGGAACAGAGACCATCTTAGAGCAGGCCTGGTGGCTCACACCTGCAGGCACAACCTGTACTCCCTAAGACTGACAGAAGCTCGGAGTTGGAGCCAAGGCAGGATTTACACAGAAAGACCAGGGCTCCACAATACAGCCTCACTTACACTGCTTTCATCATCAAACTAACTGCCCCAAGTGACAAAGCTTTCTTTTAGGAGGCTAGAGCACCATAGACATTCCTACTCAATGAAATTCCAGTGTGTCGTTAGATACACTGAACCACATCCATGAGACTTCCTGTTCCCGAAACAAATCCCACAGACCGACGTGGAGAGACGTAGCAGAAAAAAAAATAAATAAATAAAAGTTCTCGGACCGAGTTACAGGGATGATCGCCAACATCTAATGTCGGGTTATGTGAATACGCTTAACAATCGATCATAAATCCACGGGCTGTGAGCGCTCACTCGCAAGGGTGGGAGCCCTTAGCCCTTAACCAAGTTTGCAACGTACTCTACGGAACTTGAAAATGGACCAGTTGCATTCTGCGTTTGAGGAAACGGGTAGTAGCCGATCGCCAAGCTTCCTCGTTAACACGAACCTACACAAGCAACGCTGAGACGCGATTTTGCTCCGATTACACTGAGATTCTTGTTTCTACCGAAGGGGGGGGGGCACTGCATAAGACCAGTCTTGTCTCCCTCAAGGGCCTGAAACCATCACGGTCAATCATGAAAAGAACTGCCTCGAGTCACAGGGAGCTGGCTCTGCTACATCCATATCTAATGCCTTCAGAGAAGGTTTGGTGTGTTGTGTTTTTTTAAAAATAACCACACTTCGTTCAATGGACAGTCTTCTTCATCACACACACACACACACACACACACACACTCCTTCAGCTAGCATCCCTCTAACTTTCTCGGCGTAAAGTGTGAAAACGAATATTTTTATAAACACCCTGCAAAGTCGACGCCACCGAGCCCTTTCCCAAGTTCCAGGTCACCCAAGTGACTGGTGCAAACAGTGCATCGGAACAGGACCGACTCGGAGGCCGTTAGTTACCTCTCCCGGTTCTCGGAGGGGTGAGTGGGGAAATACCCTGAGCAAATGAACAAACTAGACTCCCCTTTCTCAAAAGAAAAAAGAAAAAATGTTTAAAGAAAAATTCTTCAGACCAGCCTCCGTCTACGTGCCAACCAGAGCAGGGCGACGGGCGGTGTCCGGCCCGGGGAAGAAGGAGGCAGGAGGGTGGAGTTCACTTTTCCCTCCGGCCGGCTCGCCCAGGCCCTCCCCCAACCAGAAGCCGGAACCAGGCCCGGGAGGGTGGGAGGCCCGCGCCCCCCAGAAAGCCGGGCGCGCGCTCTACGCCAGCTCGAGGCTTTTCGGGCCTGCGGGGACCCAAGCGCCGCCCGCCCCCGATGGCGCCGCGCGAGACACCCGCTGCGCAGCGCCCAGCACGGTCGTGCACTCACCCGTCTCCCACCACCACACACTTGATGGCCTGCATTTGGGCCGCTCCGTGGGCCGCGGCGGCGGCGGCCGGTCACTGAGGCGGGAAGCGGCGGGCTCGGGAAGCGCGGGGCGGGCGGGTGCGAGGCTGCGGGCGGCGGGGCGCCGAGTGCCGGGACCGCTGTCCACGCCGCCTGGCCCTCAGCGGACTGGAAGGCGAAGCGCAGCAGCAGCCACCACCCAAAGCTGAGGAAAACTGCAGAGAAACAGGAAATGGCCGCTCCACTCACATCCGGCCTCCCCTCCCCCTCGGTGCCGTCGACGCAGCTCCCAGGCTCCGGGCGGGGCCGCTCCCGCCCGCGCCCGTTCCTGGGTTCCACGGGCTTTCGGGAAAGCTCGGAAACGCTCGGCTCCGGCCGGCGAACGGGCCTCGAAGGGCCGCGGGGCGGGGCTTCCGCCATTTTGGCACGCTAACGCGTCCCGGGTGTGGCCAAGTTTAGGAATCCTGGAGCTGTGGTAGGGTCGCGTTCGCTCGCACTCACTTCTGCCAACTCCATGGAGAGATTCCTGAGCGCCCCCTGTTATGTGATAACTACATATCACATAGCTGTAGCATAAGGTCCTGCTATAACTTGTGCCTCAGGGAGATCCTGTCTCAAAAAGAAACTGCTGGAGATGTCGCCAAGTTAGACTGTTGGCCAGGATGTACACCCTGGGCTTCCACCCCTAGCATGTCACAGCCTGCCCAGGTGGCTCACCAGTAATCCCAGCACTTGGTAGGCAGAAGCAATAGAATCCTGAGGTCAACCTCAAGTATGTGTGGAGACCCAGCCTGGGCTACCTGTCTCGAAGAAGAGCTGGATATGCGGATCAATTGGTAGAGTGCTTCCCAAGCAGATATGAACCCCTAGGTTTGAGCCCCACTACGGTATGAAACAGATGTGTACATACCTGGAATCCCAGCTCTGGACTGGAGGTAGCAGAAGCATCTGAAGTTTGTCCCCTGGCTATGTAAGAGTCCAAGGTTAGCCTGAATTATACCAGGAGACTGTCTCAAAGTGTGTGTGTGGGAGGAGGGGGCAGTAAATAAAACTATAAAGAAGAAAAAAACCACACATACCATTAAAATAATAAACATAAGGCTAAAGGACAGGAAGAATTCGTTTAAAGGTTGCTGATATGATAGGGCAAGAATATATAAGGTAGCCTATTAGAAGACAGGAACGTTAAAGATATTTTTGGTTGGGTGTGTGTGTGGGGGGATGTGTTTGCATGTTTTCATGTGTGGGCACATGTATGGGAGACACAGTCATACTTGTGTGTGCACATGTGTAGAAGACCAAGGTTGACATTGAATGTATTCTTATATTGTTCTCCACTATATATATATATATATATATATATATGTATATATATATTATATACATATATATATCTCAAAGAAAGGTTTCTCACTGAACACAAAACTGGCTGATTCCAGTTAGTCAGTTAGTCTAGTCAACCATCAACCAGCTTGCCCCGGAGATCTCCTCTTTATCTCCTGGAACTTCAGGTGAGTCACCTTACCCTCCTGGTATGCACATAGGTTCTGGATTGGAGCTCTGGTCCTTACATACCCTGTTCCTTACACTTGCCTGGCAAATTCCCTGCTCATGGAACGTAAGATCCCAAACTCCTCTCGCACTAGAGTGGGGCTTGGTTCCCAGCACCCGAGTCACATGGCTCACGGCCGCCTGCAATTCCAGCTCCAGAACAATCCAACACCTTTGGCCTCCTTAGACACCTGCGCTCATTCACGTGTGTGCATGTGAGCACAGATACAAAATTTAAAATGTTTTGTTTTTTTTTTTTTTTTAAATAAAAGAAACCAGACTGGGAGTTCCCACCATCCTAATATCCTAACAGAAAAAAAGTGGAAAAAAAAAATAAAAACAGAAACAAAACAAAGCAAATAAGGAAAGCATCTGTGGAACTATTCAGAGAGAATTTCCCAGACCTGGAGGATAAACCATTTACAGATGGAGAGTGCCCACAGGGAAGGAAACCCGCCCCACCGCACTGAACAAACTTGTAAAACTTCTGAGCCGTGTGTACAGATAAGACCCTTCTGGCTTCCAAAGAGAGAACAAAGTCTCAAAGAGACAGGAAATTAGAATGGCTTTGGGTTTCTCAGCAGTCCCTTCTGAGGACTTCGGGAAAATGGCAGCAAGACGGCTCACTAAGGAAAGCCATCCAGCGTCGCAAGTCGCCTGCGTGCCATCCTGGCTACCCAGGTAAAGGTGGACAGACAGGACAGACTCCACAAAGCTGACCTCTGACCTCTGCACACACACAAACTGGGTGTGTGAGATGGCTCAGTAGACAAAGGCTCAAGCCTGAGGCAGAGTTCAGTCCCTAGGACCCACAGACTAGAAAGACAGAATTGACATTCTTAAGTTGTTTGGTTTACATACACACACACACACACACACACACACACACACACACGCGCGCGCGCGCACACACACACACACACACACACACACACACACACACACACACACAGTGGTACATGCCCTCATCAGACATCCACACAAAATAAAATGTAAAATAAAGTTGTTTCAATGAATACATTTTTAAAAAAGAATTCCTGGCCGGGCCGTGGTGGCGCACGCCTTTAATCCCAGCACTTGGGAGGCAGAGGCAGGTGGATTTCTGAGTTCGAGGCCAGCCTGGTCTACAGAGTGAGTTCCAGGACAGCCAGGACTACACAGAGAAACCCTGTCTCGAAAAACCAAAAAAAAAAAAAAAAAAAAAAAAAGAATTCCTGGGCCGGACCTGGTGGTTCATACTGTACTTTTTTAATCCCAGCACTTATAAGGTAGAGAGGTGGAGACATGCAGATCTCTGTGAGTTTGAGGCCAGCCTCGTCTACATAGTGAGACCTCGTCTCAAACAAACAAAAATAAATTAATAAATGAAAACTCTTGAGGAAAATTATGCTTAAGCTAGAATTCCTCACATGACCAAAAATTATTGATCAAGTAGTTGGGTAAAGTAATGAGGTCTTCCGATAAGTAAGTTCTCAAAAGAAGATTTACCTCCCACATGCCATGTTTAAGGAAACTTCTGGATCATATACTCTTCTAGGAGAAGGAAATAACCCAAAAAAAAAAAAAAAAAGATTTATGAAAGACAGAAAGAAACTTGAGCTCCCACAGAGCAGGAGAGAGCCCACAAGACGGCGGGGGAAACTGCCACAACCCACATACTGTCTGAGCCCACGGCCCACTTCCTTCAAAAGAACAGACCAGCACGTTTGTTGACCACTGACAGGTTCCGCTGTTGGGCTGTGACAACGATGACATTAAGAGGGAACCAGGAGGGGGTGGTCTTCTCTGTGCTGTCCCCCACCCCAATGTTGTAGAATGCACACCTGGGAAGGCTGGCGAGATGGCTTATCACGGGAAGACGTGCTTACTGCTGAGCCTGGCAGCCCCAGGAGCGGCCGTAGTCAAAGAAGAGAACCTTTACCTCTCCGTTGTCCTCTGACTTCTGAGCGTCTGCGGGCGCTGCAGGTGCTCAAGTGCACGCACACAAATATAATTTTTAAAAACTAGTCTTGAAGCTGGGCGGTGGCGGTGCACACCTTTAATCCCAGCACTTGGGAGGCAGAGGCAGGCGGAGGTCTGAGTTCGAGGCCAGCCTGGTCTACAAAGTGAGTTCCAGGACAGCCAGGGCTACACAGAGAAACCCTGTCTCGAAAAAACAAAACAACAACAACAACAAATTAGCCCTGAATGGTGACACATGCCTCCAGTCCCAGCACTTTAGAGGCAGAGGCAGGTGGATCACTGAACCAGAAACCAGCCTGGTCTACATGTAGAGTTCTAAGCCGACCAGGGTCTCCTGGTAAGACCCTTGCTGAAAAAAAGAGGGGGAAAATTAGGTTTTTGTTTATTTGTTGTGTTTAACACGGGGTTTCCGCGGCTGTTCTGGAACTCAGACACAGACACCTTCTTCTTTCTCAGTTTGGTTCGGTTTGGATTTAGGATCTCACTGTGTAGCCCTGGGCTCTCTGGAACTTGCCGTATAGACCAGGCCTGGCATGGAACTCAGAGATCCGCCAGCTCTGCCTCCTAGGCATGCGCCACAGCGCCTAGCACATCACGTATAAAAATGTGGTTAAAGAGCCATCAAAATAAATGTTTATATGACTGGAAGACGGCTTGGAGGTTAAGAGCAGATGACGCACAACCATGTGTCACGGCAGCTTCGGGGGTTCGATGCTCTCTTCTGCACTTCACGGCTACCAGCAAGCACACGGGCACACACATGAAGAAAAATGAAAAAAAAATTTTTTTAAAAAACGAGAATTTGTAGTAATTAATGGAGAGCCTGTCATTAGTGTTAATAGTGTTCTCACAGAACTCACTCTCTACTCAGGTCCCTTTGGGAGACGTGGGTCTCTCTGATCTGTTTCACTATAACCCCACCCCCATTAACTCATTAATAATCATATTTGTTTATTTACTTATTTTGCGCAAAGTACACAAACATGTTCTATGGTGTGTCAATGGAGATCAGAAAACAACTTCCTGGAGTTATGGAGGTTTTTTTTTTTTTTTAAGATTTATTTATTGTTATATGTGAGTACACTGTAGGTGTCTTCAGATACACCAGAAGAGAGGGGCAGATCTCATTACAGATGGTTGTGAGCCACCATGTGGTTGCTGGGATTTGAACTTAGGACCTTCAGAAGAGCAGTCAGTGTTCTTAACCGCTGAGCCATCTCACCAGCCCGTTATGGGGGTTTTTAAATTTTGGTTTGTCTTTGTTTTTGAGACAGTGTCTGAATAGTCCTGGCTGTCCTGGAACTCACTCTGTAGACCAGTCTAGCCTCGAATTTAGAGATCTCCTGCTTCTGCTTCCTGAGCGCTGGGATCGAAGGTGTGTGCCACCACACCTGGCTTCTGCAGTTAGCTCTCACCTTCCTCCTTGTTTTGTTTTGTTTTCTTTAAAGATTTATTTATTTGTATTTATAAGAGTACACTGGCCGGGCAGTGGTGGCGCACGCCTGTAATCCCAGCACTTGGGAGGCAGAGGCAGGCGGATTTCTGAGTCCGAGGCCAGCCTGGTCTACAGAGTGAGTTCCAGGACAGCCAGGGCTACATAGAGAAACCCTGTCTCAAAAAAAAAAAAAAAAAAGAGTACACTGTAACTGTCTTCAGACACACACCCAGAAGAGTGCATGGGACTCCATTACAGATGGTTGTGAGCCACCATGTGGTTGCTGGGAATTGAACTCACGACCTCTGGAAGAGCAGTCAGTGCTCTTAACCACTGAGCCATCCCTTAGCCCCCACCCTCCAGCCCCTACCCTCCACCTTGTTAAGGCACAGCCTTCTGCAGCTCTGAGCTTCCCGGTCACTTGCCCATTCACCTGTGTCCACCTCCGATTTTGCTGCAGGAGTGTAGGAGTGGTGTATCATAGATCTCTGCTACAGCATCTGGATCTGGACCGGGCTGTGGGACTCGATCTCTGGTTACCAGGCTTGGGATACAAGCACTTGATGCTGAGTGATGTCTCAAGCCCACAACTTTAATTTTAAAAATATCCATTTCTTATATATGTACGAAGGTGTGTGAATGTATGTATGTACACAACATGCATGCATGCAGGAGACCACAGAGGTCAGAAGAGGGCAGAGCTGGAGAGATGGCTCAGCAGTTAGGAGCATTTGTGCTCCTACTGAGAACCTGGATTTGATTCTCAGCTCCTCTGTAGTGGCTCACAACTGTCCATAATGCCAGTTCCAGAGATCTGATGCCGCCTTATAACTTCCACATTTCTGGGCACACATACAGTACAGGTGCACAGCATATAGGAAGAACATGCACATAAAATGTTTTTTTTAAAGTCTGCTGTAGAAGAATAGGAAGACTTATAGTAGTAGTAGTAATAGTAGTAGTAGTAGTAGTAGTAGTAGTAGTAGAAGAAGAAGAAGAAGAAGAAGAAGAAGAAGAAGAAGAAGTCATTAGAATACCTGGGAACTGGAATTATGGATGTACGGATGGCTGGGTGGTTGTGAGCCAACCCCAGTCCTCTGCAAGAGCAGTCAGCACTCGTAACCACTGTTTCTGCTGCTATAGCAAAGCACTACACAATGGATGGTTTATAAATATTCAGCCACAGTGGAGGTTATTAACTCCAATATCAATGTCTCAGCAGAACTGTGCACTTTTTGGTTTCTTTTTTCTTCCCAGCACTCAGAAACACACAAATGCACATACACATATAAAAAATACATTATGCAAAACCGGGCGTGGTGGTGCACGCCTGTAATCCCAGCACTTGGGAGGCAGAGGCAGGCAGATTTCTGAGTTCGAGGCCAGCCTGGTCTACAGAGTGAGTTCCAGGACAGCCAGAGCTACATAGAGAAACCCTGTCTCAAAAAAAAAAAAAAAAAAAAAACCATCATGCAAAACCGGGCATGGTGGTGCGCGCCTGTAATCCCAGCACTTGGGAGGCAGAGGCAGGTGGATTTCTGAGTTCGAGGCCAACCTGGTCTACAGAGTGAGTTCCAGGACAGCCAAGACCACACAGAGAAACCCTGTCTCGAAAAACCAAAAAAGAAAAAAAACAAAAACAAAAACAAAAACAAAAACAAAAATACATCATGCATATAGTACAGCTAGCATAGTACTATTATCAAACAATAGGGGCTAGAGAGATGGCTCAGGAAGATGCTATCAGAAAGATAGCAGGGAAGAGGTGATGCACCTTTTAATCCCATTACTCAGAAGGCAGAGGCAGATGGATCTCTGAGTTCAAGGCCAGCCTGGTCTACAGAGTGAGTACCAGGACAGTCAGGTACTTGTTTGCACAGAGAAACCTTGTCTCGAAAAACCAACACCCTCCTTCCCCACCCCCACCCTGCACAAACAGAAGAGAGTAAAGAGGTTACCCAGTGTCAACTCTGGCCTCTATATATATTCACACACGTGCCCACACACACGTATACACATGCATCAAATCGTTGGAACTGGCTTGCTACTCCTACCTTTTTACAGGTTTATTTTAAACATTATGTATGCGTGTATATTGAGTACAAGTGACCTCAGAGAACAGAAAGGGCATTGGATCCCTGGATTACCTGATGTCATCCTCACTGCCTCCCCCTGCCCCCACCCCCGCCCGGCATGTACGTTCTGGAAACCTAACCTGGGTCCTTTACAAGAGCCTTCATCACACCGACATCTCTCCAACTGCCCCATATTTGTGGGAGTGGGTAGAGGCTCTCTATGTGAACTAGGCTGGCCTGGAACTCGCAATGATCCTCCTGCCTCTGCGTCTCCAGCCCCGGGATTAAAGGTGAGTACTACCTTACCCAGCCCACTCCTCTCCCGTCTTTATGACCCCACGGAACCTGTCATTGAAGTGAGAGCACAAGGGTCACACTCCTCATTTTGCATAGGTGATCAGAAAGGCTTGGTGACTCAGAAGTGTTGGAGAGATAAATGACAGCCAGCAGGAGCCAGGCTGGTGAGACAGCAGGGGATCCCACTTCAGGATTCTACCCCACTGAGCCATGCCTCCCTATAAAATGACAAGCCTAAGTCATTTCACTCTGTTTTATTTTAAGGATTTTTAATTGTATGTATATGTGTGTTTTACCTGCATGTACATGTGTGGACAGTGTATGTACCTGGGGCATGCTTCATGCCTGCGGGGGCCCGAAGGCTTCGGGTTCCCTGGAACTGGAGTTACAGACTGTGGTTAGCCACTACAGAGGTGCTGGGAACCGAACCTGTGTCCTCTGCAAGACAGAGAAGTGCTCCTAACCGCTGAGCCATCTCTCTACCCCTAGTCTAAATCATTTCTAAAAGGACAAGATGGTGGGTTTCAAGTCAAGGTGTCTCACTGTAGATTTTCTTCTACTTTACTGTGCCTTCAAAACTAAATTTTAAGATGGATGTTCTAGTTCACATCTTTAATTCCAGTACTTGGGAGGCAGAGGCCAATAGATCTCTGTGAGTTCAAGGCCAGCCTGGTCTACATATCAAATTCAAGATCACCCAAAGCTACATAGTGAGACTCTGTCTTAATAAATGTGTGTGTGTGTGTGTGTGTGTGTGTGTGTGTGTGGTGTGTTCACAGACACACAAGTGCCGTGGTCCGTGTGTGTGTCTATCACTGAATTATTCCCTGCTCTCTCACTAAGAGTTTAAAGCTCTTAAGCGCCTGTGAAAGGGGCTCTACCACTGAGCCACGGCCCCAACTCCTCCCTAAGGGACTCTAAGCAGGGACTCTACCACTGAACCACGCCCCAGCCCCTCACTGGGGGACTCTAGGCAGGGGTTCTACCACTGAGCCACTGCCCAGCCCCTCACTGGGGGATTCTAGGCAGGGGCTCTACCTCTGAGCCACAGCCCAGCCCCTCACTGGGGGATTCTAGGCAGGGACTCTACCACTGGACCACGCCCCCAGCCCCTCACTGGGGGATTCTAGGCAGGGGCTCTACCACTGGGCCACACCCCCAGCCCCTCACTGGGGGATTCTAGGCAGGGGCTCTACCACTGAGCCACGCCCCCAGCCCCTCACTGAGGGTCTCTAGGCAGGTAGTCTATTGTAGAGCCATCTCCTAAGTCTCTAAAATTCAGCTCTTCAAATTTGTTGCCTCATTGGAAAAATTCAGTCTTGATTGGTATAGTGGCACATACCTTTTATCCCAAAACTTGGGAGACAGAAGCAAATGGATATTTGTGAGTTCAAAGCCAGCTTGGTCTTAACTTAGTGAGTTCCAAGACAGCCAGGGGAGCCGGGCGGTGGTGGCGCACGCCTGTAATCCCAGCACTCTGGGAGGCAGAGGCAGGCGGATTTCTGAGTTTGAGGCCAGCCTGGTCTACATAGTGAGTTCCAGGACAGCCAGGACTATACAGAGAAACCCTGTCTCAAAAAAATCAAATCCAAAAAAAAAAAAAGAAAAGAAAACCAAGACAGCCAGGGGTACATTGAAAGACTGTCTCAAGAAAAACATGGGAGAGCCGGGCGTGGTGGCACATGCCTGTAATCCCAGCACTTGGGAGGCAGAGGCAGGCGGATTTCTGAGTTCGAGGCCAGCCTGGTCTACAGAGTGAGTTCCAGGACAGCCAGGACTACACAGAGAAACCCTGTCTCAAAAAAAAAAAAAGAAAGAAAAACATGGGAAAGGGTCTCTCTCTCTCTCTCTCTCTCTCTCTCTCTCTCCTCTCCTCTCTCTCTCTCTCTCTTTGAGACAGGGTTTCTCTGTGTAGCCCTAGCCATCCTGGAACTTGCTCTGTAGAGTAGGCTGGCCTTAAACTCAGAGATCCACCTGCCTCTTCCTCCCAAGTGCTGAGATTAAAGATGTGTGCCATTACTGTCCATCAGAAAAGGTTTCCTTAAACAAAAAAATTAATTATATTTTATGTGTGTGTACACGTGTGTGCATATATACATAAATAACTGTTTACGAAAATAAAAAATAGTGAAGACTTTCTTATCCTGGTGGAATTGACATCACAAATCTAGCCCTTCTGCCTGAGGTCCCTGTGCTACTCCAGAGAAAATGCTGAGTCGTGATGAGGGGAAGAGAACCCTGGTTGTCTGGTCCCTGGCTCACCCGCTAGGGAAGAGAGGGACCAGGTGACTCGCAGGACCACACACGGGGCGGAGGAAGTCCTGTGGAAGAATGGGAAGCTGTGGCTGCTCAGGAAAACAAAACAAAACAAAAACTCCAAAGCTATCAAGACTGGTAGACAGTTCTGCTGGTAAAGGGCTCGCAGTACCAATGCCTGAGTTCAGGCCCCAGCACCTGTCATCCCCTGTGCTGGAGATTCGGAGACAGGAGGATCCCTGGGGTGTGCTGGTCAGCCAGTCTAGTCAAATCGCTCGGGTGCAGATAGAGTGAGAGGGCTTGTCTTAAAATATAAAGGGGGGAGCTGGGTGGTGGTTGGCACACGCCTTTAATCCCAGCAGAGGCAGAAGCAGAGGCAGGGGAAGGGGCAGGGGCAGGGGCAGGGGCAGAGGGAGAGGCAGAAAAATCTCTGTGAATTTGAGATCAGTCTCATCTACAGAGTGAGTTCCAGGACAGCCAGGGCTACACAGAGAAACCCTGTCTCAAAAAAAAAAAAAATCAAAAAACAAAACACAAATTAAAATAAAAGAGGAAGAAGAGGAGAAAGAAACCAGACATCAACCATCAACCTGTGGCCTTCAAGCACACACACACACACACACAAACACACACAAAAACCACACACACAGTCACATGTATGTGATGTGTAAAACTATATACATACATGAATGCATACATGTATGCATGTTCTACACACACAAAAATGAAAAACAATATATAGATTTTAATGAAATAGTTGAGAACAATGCAAATTGTAACTCTGTTAGAAATTATATAATTCTGTATATTCTTTTTTTTTTTTTTTTTTTTTTTTTTTTTTTTTTTTGGTTTTTTGAGACAGAGTTTCTCTGTGTAGCCCTGGCTGTCCTGGAACTCATTTTGTAGACCAGACTGGCCTCGAACTCAGAAATCTGCCTGCCTCTGCCTCCCAAGTGCTGGGATTAAAGGCGTGTGCCACCACCGCCCGGCAATTCTGTATATTCTTATTTCACACTTTTATTTATGTGTTTTTTTTTCATTTGGTCTTGATGACAGGATCTCAGGCCATGCAGGCTGGCCTTAGACTCACTCTGTAGCTTAACTTGTCCTAGATTTCTTGTTTGTTTGTTTGTTTTGTTTTGCTTTGTTTTGTTTTGAGACAGGGTTTCTCTGTGTAGTCCTGGCTGTCCTGGAACTCACTCTGTAGACCAGGCTGAACTTGAACTCAGAAATCCGCCTGCCTCTGCCTCCCAAGTGCTGGGATTACAGGCGTGCGCCACCACTGCCCGGCTGTGTCCTAGATTTCTTAACCTTCCTGCCTCTACCTCTCAAGTGTAAGGATTGCAGGTATGTCCGGATTTATCTTTATTTTTTTAATATTTATTGTTATTTTTGTTTTTATCTTGTGCTGGTTTGGAGGCAGTGTCATGTACCCAAGAAAGGCTTCAGAGTGACTAGATGGCCAAGAACGGCCTTAAAGTCTTGATCTCTTGCCTCTGCCACCCAAGTGCTGGTATCCCACGGTGGAAGGCAGGACAGTCGCCTGTCCCTTGTCCTCTGACCTCCACATATCCACATCTAACAAAGAAACTAAACTGGATGATCTCCACAGCCCTGGACAGTTGTTACAAGTATGTGTTTGTGCTCCGCCCCCTCCGACAGCCCCATGGAGGCAGAGCCACCCACTGGATGCACAGGATGGCCTGAAAGGAAAGCTGACAGAAGATAGGGAAGTAGTTAGCCCCACTGTTGCCATGGTGACACCAGCGGTTAAACCCAGAAATACAAGAAGAGGTGGGACGGGAACCATTTGTTAGCCCTGTGGTGCTGCTGTAAACTCTGGGATGGGAACTGGCAAGAGCTCTTCTCTGGGTACCACCCATAATGTCGGGAAAAGGAAGACCGAGGCGCAAGTCCCTGAGCACCCATTGGGCAGGCAGTGGTAAACTTGAGTGCCGCAGAGGACCCTAGGGGCTGGGTGGTAGTGCTGTTCGGAAGCTGATATGCAGAGGTTAAAGTCTGAAACAAAAGATGGAGTGCCCATGAGGACAGAAGGGTGGGTCACCCGGCGTCATCCGAGAGGGGAGACGTGAGGGAGCTAAGGGAGTCACTCCTTCCACTGTTCTACGCCTAGACCTTGGGAGAATGGCGTGCAAAGTTTGTGTTTCGACTGTACCCACTGAGTGACTTTGATACTGACCGTGGTAAAGCTTACCAGTGACTCTCATCTTCCATCTCCCAAGTGCCAGGGGTCCTTAATTCAGAGATGGAAATCCCCCATTCCATATAAAAGTTCGAGTCCCCTCCAGAATATGCCTTGTGTATTCTACATGACCAATAGAGGCAGCCTCCCTGGCCAATGTCGACAATAATCTCCAGCTCTAGAGACAGCAAGCAAAGGTCAGGTGTGATAGGGACCGTGCAGGTGTGGTAGGGAAAGTATCTCCTGCTGACCGTCTGCTGGTGAGCAATCGCCAGACCCCGCCGTGAGCGGTCTGGGTGGATGGTTGAGTGTAAGTTTCTTGAACCTCAAATCTCTGGAGATATGTGGAGTCTGCTACCAACAAGAGCAAGCAGGGAGGAAGGAAAGGTAAGGGATAACCCAGTGGGGATAGACCTGCGTCTCGGCAGACGTCGGAGGCCTCCGCCAGAGGAAAGCTGGTTGACCTTAGTACCTTCTGACGTCTAAAGGAACAAGGTCCTGCTAGGGTTGAAATGTAAAAAGAAGGATCATTTTGAGGCAATGGTGTAGGCTTAGATTTTTCAAAATCTACTTTAATAAGGTTTGTTGTTGTTGTTGTTGGGTTTTGTTGTTGTTGTTGTTGTTGTTGTTGTTGTTTTCAAGACAGGGTTTCTCTGTATAGTCCCTGCTGTCCTGGAACTCACTCTGTAGACCAGGCTGGCCTCGAACTCAGAAATCCGCCTGCCTCTGCCTCCCAAGTGCTGGGATTAAAGGCGTACGCCACCGCCGCCCGGCTAATAAGGGTTTTTAGGTGTTTCACTCTCCCTTCTAGCCCACCACCTACCAGAGGTAGTAAAAAAGGTTGATAGGAAGCAGGGGTTGTGGACCTGTTTAGGAATAGTTCTTTGGGGCTGTTCCAATCTCCGTTGTCTGCAGTCCAGTCCTCTAGCAAAACACTACTCACGAATCAGCAGCGGCAGTTCTATCTAGAAGACACTGAGAGGCTCCACCAATGGGCCCGAGCCTGCGCAAACGGCAGGAAGCTGCTGAACTAGCACGGAAAGTTCTTTGGCAGATTGCTCTCTATGACATCATGACAAGAGAAGAACAGCTATGCAAGGGGAACCAATGCCAGACTGTCACCAGGGAAGGTTAGCAAGGGGAGCCATGCCAGAGCCTCCTCCCACTGTCTGTGGGGTCCTATGTATATGCTTTCTAAACATCACGCATCTTCTCGTGTGTCTGCTTCAGCCAAACATCCTTTCACCTGTGTCTGCTTCAGCCAAACATCCTTTCACCTGTCTGGCCCAGCAAGATATCATATGACATAACTGAGTTTCCAAAGAAACCAAAAATTTCCTCTTCCCTTCACTCTTGCAAAGAGCTTAAGATAGGAAAGGTGAATCTGACCAGGAGAACCATTGAGCTTAGGGGCAGTTGGGCTAGTCATGACGACCCAAAAGAGGCCACCCATTTTGGAGAAAGAAGAGGGGGACTGTGCCCAGGAGGAGAAAGAAGGACCGGGTCCCTGATGTTAATTGAGGAGGGAAGGCGGTCAGGATGAAGGCAAGCAGCCACTGAGGAAATTCCAAAGGAGGGGTGAAGATGGTGTAACAAGGGTGTGAGGAGGTGGTGGAGGAGAGGTGACAGTCTAGACATAAGGCCAGGAAGTAGAATCTATGCATGAGCTCAAAAGGGCAGATGGAGGTTTCCTGGCGGGGGTGGGGTGGGGGTGTGGGGGGGGCGGAGGGGGGAGGCTCAGGGAAAGCTAGTTGCAGGAAGAGCCAACGGCAGTTTTATCTAATCTACTGGAGTTTTTGAGAGAGCGACTGGTTCATTCGCCTCTGCCTGAGGACCAGGGCTGCTGATAGGCGATAAGAAAATGCCACAATGAAGAGCACTTTGGTTAATTTTTTGAGAGATTCAAGACTTAAACTCAGCACCATTATCTGATTGAAGGGAGGTTGGAACTCTGAAACAGGATGATCTCCAGGAGATCAGAGACTTTCTGTGATGGGGAACACCACAGAAACTCTTGTTTGTGGGGAAAGTCTCTACCTACCCTAAGGATCTTTCTACCAGGACCAAAAGGTATTCAAACATCTCATGATGAGCGTGTGGGTGAAGTCAGCCGCTGGTCTGTGCCAGGGCAGAATCCCTTAGCTTGATGAGCAGAGAAAGGGAGATTCCTAAGGCCCTGTGGTGGGATTAGGAGTTTGACAGATTTTATAAGAAGCAGTGACTGCTTTTAGAAAAGATGGATCCGCCAGGCAGTGGTGGCGCACGCCTGTAATCCCAGCACTTGGGAGGCAGAGAGAGTTCGAGGCCAGCCTGGTCTACAGAGTGAGTTCCAGGATAGCCAGGGCTACACAGAGAAGCCCTGTCTCAGAGAAAAACAAAATAAAACAAAACAAGGGGGGGTTGAAAATATGGATCTCCAGGGGTGGAATGAAATTAGGTTTTAATGAAATGAGACAAAGCCTGCCTATTAGGGTGAAAGAGCTGGTGCAGATGGGACAGACGTCGTCCAGTGTCTGGAGATGCTAGGACAGGCAATGGACAGTAGGGTAGGGATGCCGAATGGGTTATCAAAGGGATCCGGGCCTCCGGGAGACACCGCTTCAGTCACCTTAATCAGCTCATCGACTCCGTTATTTCCCTGGAAGGCAATGGATTGCCTGCTTGGTGTGGCGGTGGATAATTCCCGTGGCTGTGGGACACTGAGAGGCCCTTAGCATGGCCGCAACGTGGTCTGAGCTAGCTACTGAATTCCCCTTGTGGTGAGGGGTCCACACTCCATCCAGACGGCTGCACGTGACGGGAAAATATGGGAGGTCTATTTGCAATCTGAATAAAGGTTTAGGGATTGTCCCTTTGTTGGTTGAAAGGCACAGATGAGAGACATTAGGGGTTGGGGACAGGGCTCAGTGGTTAAGAGCACTGGCTGCTCTTGCAGAGGTCCTGAGTTAAATTCCCAAAAAATTCCTCATTTTAATGGGATCCGATGCCCTCTTCTTTTAATCAGGTATACATGCAGATAGAGCAGTCATATACAAAATAAATTCATAAACCTTTAAAAGAGAGAGACATTAGTTCAGCCTGCTGGGAGGGCCTGTGCCTCATCCACCTGGGGGTCCGAAACAATAGTGTATCCTACTGTTGGACTCTCTCATGCAAGGAGGATCTGCAGTCTGTCTACTGAGTGTGGGTAACCCGAGGGAGGCTCCCTGGTATATGTGTGAGGGATGAGGGGTCGTTTTGGGGTTTTGAGTGAGATGGGGGCTACCATGGGATTGGTCGGAATGCCGAGAGTTGGGCACGGTTGAATGAGTGTGGTATCCTATATCAGTGCTACCTGAAGAGAGAGCCCAGGGTGGGGCGGGTGTGTGTGTGTGTGTGTGTGTGTGTGTGTGTGTGTGCAGACTCTGGTATGCTAGGAGGAAGGATAAGTTGAGAAAAGACAGCAGAAGGTGACCCGAAGGAAAGGCCAGAGCACGCAGGCAAGGGGCGCCACTCATGGATGGCAATGGTATGCTTTGTTTCACAAGTATGCAGCGGGGAGCAAAGGGAGGTCCCATCCCTCCTTCGCTGTGACAGAGAGAAAGGGGGAGTCAAGTCTGGAAGGTGTGGGGCCAGGGCCTAGAGGAGGGTCTGCTGAAGCACACAGAAGAGCTTGGTAACGGTGCAAAGAGGGGCTCACGTGAAGGTGTAAGGGCTCCCTCACACAGGGGACGAGCAAGAAAGGAGAAAGGGGGAGCCAGGCGTGTAAGAACCCAGATATCCCTTGGAAGGATAGACGTTCATCCATGGTGGGGAGCGTGAGGGACTGAAGCCTTTTCTATCTAGGGTAATGGCCGTGTACGGTGAAATAGCAGTTAGTCCCACATAAGTAACCTGAGGGGTGGATGGCTGGGTCTCAGATGGTCCTGTATCTCCAGACAGAAAGTTTAGTAGAGTCAAGGCATCAGCCGGGCTAATATGTAGGGACAGACTACAGAGGCGAAGATCATCTATGTATTGTATAAACATGGATTTAGGAAGAGACAGAGTCAGAAGCCAGAGCCTGGCTGGATAGATGTGGGCTGTCCCAGAACCCTTGGGGGAGGACAGTCTAGGTAAGTTGGGTAAAAAGTGGGTGTCCGGGTCAGTCCAAGTAAAGGCAAAGATACCGTGAGACGGGGGTTGGGAGACATAGGAAAGAAAGCATCCTCGAGATCCAGGACAGAGAAATGAAAGGTCTCTGAAGGGACAGGGGAGATGAGAGTTTAGGGGTGGGGTTCTATGGGGTGGAGAGAAACCACTGCAGAGTTAAGTTGGAGATCCTGAACCAAGTGGTAGGCTCCATTGGGCTTTTAAATTGCATGTATGGGGGTGTCAGAGATAAGAGGCTTTTGTCCCCTGAGACGTTGGCGAGAGGGTGGGTGTTGAGCCTGGGCGAGGTAATTGGTTGGGCTTTTTAGTTCAGTGACAGGAGGAGAATGTTTGGCTGAGAAGAGTTTCAGATGTCCCATCCTCGGGGATCCACAGGAGACTGGAAAAGGGGAAAGCACGTCAGATTGTGTGGTTTGGAGGAGAAGGAGGGGAACAGGCTGGGGAGCCCAGGGTTAAGAAGATTGGGGGAGCAGAAGAAACAGAGGCTCCCACTTTGGTTAGGAGTCCCCTTCCCAACGGGGTGGGGGGGGTGGGGGGGAATGGAACATGTTGGTCAGAAGAAAGGAGTGGAAAATGGGAATAGCCCTAAATAGCCCTAAACGTACAACTATGTGATGGGGTTTGGTGATGTTGGTAAGGCTGCTCCCCTACCCTGACAATAGGAAAAGAAGAAGCAGAGATGGATCCCCCCAAACTCCATCAGAACTGAGTATGTGGCCTCCGTGTCCAGGAGGAAGGACACAGGTCAGCCTGATAGCGATAACTACCCTGGTGATAACTCTCCCTGTTAGAGATGGCAGTGGTTGGGCGAAGGGAACATGGACACCCTCAGTTGTCCACAGCCAGGGGTCAGCTGGAAGGCAGTCTGGGTCTGAGGGACCTATGCTAGGAGGGACATAGGGACAGTCAACGGCCTAATGTTCCTCTTGATGGCACCTTGAGCATGGTCAGGGTGGTTTGTGAGGGTTCTGGCTGCCCCTGGCCCAGCGATCCTCCTGACCGCATTTGAAGCAGGGACCCCGAGGTTCTGCGATTTTCAGAAGCTCCTCCCTGCGAGGGAGCCTAGAGAGTTGCTATGGTCACCCAAAAAGCCCTAGCCAGCATCAGGTGTTTTTGTTTGGGGGCTTTCTTGTCTTTCCCATGATACACCTTGAAGGCCATGGCCTGTGGAGTCAGGGGTCCTTTCTTTAGATGTTTAAGCTTGACCCTAATATCAGGGGAATTCTGGGAGGAGAAGCAGATCATGAGGAGTTGTCTACCAGTCTCAGGATATTGTACCCTGAGTATACCGTATACTTGTATATTGTAGGAGGGCATTTGTAAGGCAGGCCGAGAAAGTGTTTATAGCGACTAAAGGGGAAATTTACAGAACCACTGCTAGAGAGCAGGACGCTGAGTGGTTATTGAGCTGGAAGCTGAGTGTTGTGGGTGGGCTGGAGATGAGGGATAGGGTCTTGGTGTG